>JAOTQR010084581.1:0-82671 GCA_025774065.1 Solanum ossicruentum
CAAAGTTCATAAGTTGCTTCAATTCATACGCATTTCATTGTCTATGTAACATACTCTCTTCATTTCCATATTGTATTATATGATTATTTACATGGTACATGCTACATATACCGCCTTATAGCTCCAATACTATGACAACCAAAAGAATAATATCAAAGGTAATAAAAGATAAAGTATACAGTTTCTGATAGGTGGTAGCCCGAGGGGTGGAAGTATCACCTAGATAGGGACAATCCTATCACGGGTGGTAGCCCAAGGGGGTTAAGGAAGAACCTAGCCAGGGACGATCCCATATCTCGAGGGGTGGAAGAATCATCTAGCCAGGAAACATCTTATTACGGGTGGTAGCCCAAAGGGTTAAGGAATAACCTAGCCAGGGACGATCCCGATAGAGTTCACCACTGATCAGTTGGTCATTTGTATTACAGGTGTGCACAGATTTTATAGTACAGATTATATAGTAAAGGTAAAGCAATATAATGAACATAAAGTATACGATTCCAAAGTATATCTAAAGGTGGTCTCTTATCTTATACCAGTGCATAGTTCTATTTGAATTGTACTTCATATACAGTATTTGCTACCTTACATATTCAGTACATTATCTCGTACCGAGTCCCTTGCGGGGGACCTGCATTTCATGCTGTAGGTGCAGGCGCCAGTAGATCTCCCCAGTAGAGTTCAAGACATTCAACTACTATTACCAAGCTCCAGGTTGCTTCGGAGATTTGTATATATTAATAGCTTATATGTTTGCATTATACAGTTAATCCAGATAGGGCCTGTCCCGAACATTTACAAATACTTACTCTTGACTAGAGGCTTTGTAGAATATGTAAATTAAAGTGTGGTCATGTCTCATACCTAGACACCATGGCCCCAGCGGCCTAGTCTTTCGCATCTCCTTTCATCTGGTTATTACCATTTATCTCCCTAGAAGTATGCCAAAAATAGAAATTCCCTTATAATATGTATAAAAGTGCATACATATAGGTTGGTTCTCCCAAGCCTTATCAGCAACGGGTGCCAGTACGCCCTAATGGGACTCTAGGGCATGACTATGTTTATCTTGGACTAGTACACAAAGCGAATTAAATACGTATAGAGTAACGTTGAATCCCCAGAAAGCCAAATTTCAACACAATCTTTATCAGAAGATATAGTCTCTTCACACCCCCATGTTTAGTATATTCATATCGCAACATGATGAAAGGCTTTACTGCAAGATTATCAACAGAGCAAGTGAAAGAAATAGAGAAGAAACCAGGCTTCGTATCTGCGCAGCCACAAAGGATATTATCTTTACACATGACTCAGACTCCAAGAACGGGGGTTTGAGCAACAATGGATGAAGTTGATTTACATCAAGAATTGTGAGTTTGTGAATTTCTCGAGCAACTTCGAGAATGGGGGTTCGAGCAACAATGGATGAAGTTGATTTGCGTCGGGTTATTAGCGTTAGGAATTAAGGATTTAGGTCTTTAGGATTTTGAGAAGATGGTTTGTTTTGGACTTAAATGATTACCCATATTGTACTTATTTTATCCATATTTACCCATATTTATATAGGCTTTAGAAGTTAGATGATATTCATATTTACCTACTTAAAAAGTGAATGATCCAGCTTATTTAATATAGATTAAATGAGCTGATTTCATTAATATAGGCTAAAATTGCTAGCCCTAGGCAGGATAGGAGCAAGAAATAGAGAGCAAAAACTTTGGACCAAGAGTTGAAGGCCTAGACTACAAGAGAAGCATAGGAGTCATGGCCGAAGCAACGACTTGTAATATTGGGTCGTAATGGTCAAGTCCAAAAAGCAATGTGCCTATTACAAAACCCCATTTACAACTTGTAGGCCACCCTACGAGTTGTACTTGTGTGACGTACCTGTTGCTAGCTGTCTTTTCTTTTTAATTTTTAGGGTAAATTGTAAATAGTATAAATGTTTAATTATTGGGTTTTTGTAATAGAGAGTTGAGACATTGAATATTTTTAGAGAACACTTTGAATATTCTCTCTAGAATATTCTAAGGGTTTTCTAGTGTTTAGTGTGGATTCTCACTTTTCTTTTGTAGACCCACTTTTGGGGATTGCAGAAAACCCACAGTGTACTTATTCTCCATTAATCCAAGCTTGTGGTTTGCAACTTGTGGTGTTACTGTTCTTCATTGTTTGGGGTAAACTCTCAACTATGTCTTCTATTTGCATTATTGTTGATTTTGCCTTCACTATAAGTAGCTAAGCACCAACAACTTGGGGTTGTGGGAACCATGAGTAGTTGACTTGAAATAACCTACACTTTAAGCATTTCTTTGTTTGGTATTTTGCATGTATTGTTTATTTCCATTCACTTTGATTGACGTTTGGTGGTGGCCAACACCAAACCTCTCCTACTACCATGATCCCAACCAAGGTAGCGATGAATAGGAAAAGGAAAGTAAATGACAAGATTTGATTGATGTGTTCTCATTTAATCAACAAACCTAACCAAGGGGAGATTTGCTCGGACAATGGGGTAACGAT
Organism: Solanum ossicruentum; assembly: GCA_025774065.1. Taxonomy (NCBI): domain Eukaryota; kingdom Viridiplantae; phylum Streptophyta; class Magnoliopsida; order Solanales; family Solanaceae; genus Solanum; species Solanum ossicruentum. The sequence continues at coordinate 2,527 of JAOTQR010084581.1, forward strand.
TAGTTGGAACACTATGATTGCAAACCACGCGCCATGGTGAAATTCAACCTTCACCTTCACTAGAGGGCTGGAAGAACCTAACATTCCATCCTGTATGCAAATTCTCAATTAGAGTCATGTTGTCTAGGGTAATTAAGTCACCGAATAATAGGCAACATAATTCCCAAGTTGTCCCTAAATTTGAATGTCTACTCGCATAGTTAATATAGTGTTTATTTTTATTTTTTTTCTTAAATCCCCAATTCCCCCCCCCCCCCAGTTTAGAGATTTTAGTAATCGAAGCTTGAAATAATTTGTAATGGATCTTTATAGTCAAGCCTCATATTACCAGTGGATTCGACCCTAACCTCTAGTTAGGTTAATTGCTGACAACAACTGCTTTCTTATTGGAGGGTGAACATCATCAAAAATTATGGCGTTGCTGCCGTGTAAAAGTTTGTCACTTACTTGTTGAACTGGAGCATAAAGAAATATGGGCATTAAAGAACTACATCTAGATTGGAATGGAGCAGAAACATCTAGACTAATGCAGCTTAATGCAGCTTAATGAGCTCGATGAGTTCAAACTGAGAGCGTATGAGAGTTCAGCGTTGTACGAACAAAGAATAAAGATTCAGCATGACCGCAAAATTGAGAACCGCCAATTTACACCAGGGGACATGGTGTTGCTTTACAACTCTCGATTGAAGTGGTTTCTCGGGAAGCTGTGATCTAAGTATATAGGGCCTTTCCATATTTTACGTGTCTTTAATCATGGTGCTATTGAATTAGAGAGTAGAGATGGAAAGATCTTGAAAGTAAATGGCCAAAGAGTTAAGTTTTACATAGGTGACATGGAAGAAATTAAGGTATTGGGAGATTGGGACCTAGAAGAAGCATGAATCCCAAAGCTCATCTCGTCATGCTGCGACATTAAATCAGGCACTTTTTGAGAGGTAACCCAAGGTATGCCCCTTGTGTTTCCCTCATTGCTTTCATTTGTTTACTTTAGGGATAAAATATTTTCTTTTGGTGGGGTGTGGTAAGTTATGAACTAGGGTGAAGTCTGAGTAACCTCAAGTCCATAACTTTCCCTATTTTTGATCACAAGTTTTTCTTGTTGTGTTTCTTTTTCTTTATGAATGTTTTACTTTCTATTGAACCAGCATGTTTAGGTAATGTAGATAATTATATTTATTATCTTGTGGCATATACATATAGTCTTTAAATGCTTTTTGAAATGTTTTGAAAATTAGATACCTTCAAAATTTTGAGATTGTTGGTTATTCTTGCAATCATGCATATGATTATCAAGCAATGTTTGTTCTGATAATGAGAAAGCAAGTTGATGCTTGAAGCATGATCTGTGACTTTATACTTGATCATGTATGCGATGCAATGTGGGTGTGAGCTTATTTTGCCGCATTCATATATTATGTATGGACTCAGAACATGCGATATTATTCTAAGATTGGATTGGTTATGTGGTTGATTGGGAAAGCCATTGTTATTTTAGTGAAGTCCACTCGGGCCTAAATAACATACCAAATGTGATAGTTCACCTAGCTAGCCAAGCCTTGTTTTATGAAATACCTTGATATTGGCCTTGGTCTATCCTTGAACATGTGAACCTTGATCGAGGCTAAAAGCCTAAGTTGAGGGTGACTATGAATAATGGTCCTGTTTTTTGGGGAATAAATATTGTGTGCTTCACCTTAGGCTAAAAGATTAAATTGAGGGTGACCTTTATTATGGTAAAGCGATAAAAATGAGGTGGTTAGTTAGGAATGAAAGAAAGAAATGAAGAAGTCATGCGCCGGGTGAAAGAAAAGAACAGAAAAGATTCCTTGGATTGAAGAAAATATCAAAAATTAGTTTAAAATATGGCACAGCTGAAAATGAGAAAGAAAACACCCCAAAAAAGCTTGAATAGGAAGAATAAGGGTTGATTTAGTGAAAAATAGTTGAGTTATGAAGGTAAAAGTGATGATAAACATGGTTCAAGGATAGCTTTTAGTCACTAATTGCCTAAAATTCCATACCAAAGCCCCATGATCCTATGTTACATGCCAGTAAGTCCTAAAGTAATCTGAATCCACTTTATCATCAGTCCAGAGTTGAGTATAAAGGCAAGCTTATGATGTTAGTCATTTTGCATGAATTTCATTTGTAAGAGTGAGAATGCTTACACATTCCATGAATTTTAAATGCACTTTGAGTGAGAAAGAGGGACTTCTTTTTTGTGAGGGCATTTGCACTGCATGATTAGAATATGACTAATTTAGTGATTGTGAATTTTTTATACTCCTTCAATTTTCATGGTGGGGTTTCTGGATACGTCCTTGTGTTTTGTTTTGCTTAGTAGCTTTAAACCAGGTTTTGAAAGTGAGAGTTGGGTACCTAAATTGTAGGTAAGTGATGTACACGCCATTTGAGTAGTTACTTTGTGTTTCTCATTGTCTGCTTAGATTGAGTCATGGCTAGTGGACAAGCAACAGTTCTAAGTTGAAGGTGTTGATGTTCTATCAAAATATAGCACATTTGGTGTCTAAAACCAGAGATTTTTCAAGTTCTTAACGCGACCTTTTATGGTTTCTATGTATTTTTATGTTATTATTGCAGAAAAGATAGGTTGGCTTGTTTTGGGAGAAAATTGCAGAATTTGCTGAACTGAAAGACATACAAGTCATCCAACGAGTCGTAGTCCAAGCTATGAGCCTTAAGGTGCTCTCATAGCAAGAAACAGTGAGTAAAATCAAGAGTCTGCTAAATTAAGGTCAACCCTAGGGGCCGCCTTACGAGTCATAGGTCTCAATACGAGTCGTACAGGTAGGATCATAGCATGAAACAAAGAGAAAAAACTTTGGACCAAGAACTGAAGGTCTAGACTACGAGAGGAGCATAGGAGTCATAGCCAAAGCAATGATTCATAACAATGGGTCGTAAAAGTCAAGTCCAAAATGCAAAGTGCCTACAATGAAACCCGAATTACAAATAAGTCACCCTACGAGTCATGCCTATTGCTAGCTGACTAAATTGTAAATAGTATAAATACTTAAAGATATGGTTTTAGAACAGAGAGCTGAGACATTGAATATTTTTTTAGAACACTTTAAATATTCCCTCTTGAATATTCTATGGTGTTTTCTAGGGTTTAGTGTAGATTCTCACTTTTGTTTTGAAGACCCATTTTTGGGGATTCCAAAAGCCCCATAGTGTACTCATTCTCCATTAAACCAAGCTTGTGGTTTGCAACTTGTGGTGTTCTTGTTCTTCAATGTTATGGGTAAACTCTCAATTATGTCTTCTATTTGCATTGTTGTTAATTTTTCCTTAGCCATGAGTTGCTAAGCACCCACTACTTCAAGTTGTGGGAACAATGAGTAGTTAACTTGAAATAACATAGACATTGTATATTTCTTTGATTGGGTTTTGCATGTAATTTATTTCCCTAAATTTTGATTGATGTTTGGTGGTGGCCAACACCAAACCCTGCCTACTATCATGATCCCGACCAAGGTAGTGACGAAAAGGAAAAGAGAAGTAAATGAAAGGATTCGATTAATGTGTTCTCATCTAGTAAACCAAACCTAACCAATGGGAGGTTGACTGGGCCAATGTGTAACGGTTAGTTGGAACACCATGGTTGCCAACAACGTGTCATGGTGAAATTCAGCCTTTACTTTTAGAATAAGGCTAGAAGAACCTAAGTTACCCTCCTGCATGCCAATTTGCAATTAGAGTCATGTTGTCTAGGGTAATTGAGTCAACGAATCATAAGAAACACAATTCCCAAGTTGTTCCTATATTTGAGTGTCTTTCTGCATAGTTAATATAGTGTTTATTTTTATTTTTGTTCTTAAATAACAAGCCTCCCCCCCTCCATTTAGAGATTTTAGTAATCGATGCTTGAAATGATTGCTTGTGGATCCTGGTTAGGTTAATTGCTGATAACAAGTGGTTTCTTATTGGAGCGTGAACATCATCAAGGTTAAGCCTGGACATGTCTTGTCGCATCTTATTCTATGACTTAGAGGCATTATTGGACAAAATGTATACTCTTGTATGGATTTGTGCTATGTTATGTTATTTGTTTATGGAGATCATGATTATGGCTATCTATTAAATGTTGATGATATGATGATTTGCTTATGATGGGATATGGAAATGTGGAAAGTGATAAGCAACTTCTATCCCCATAGCGTGAGTCATACTTACCCGCCCCTTAGTGCCAATACGCTATGTGCTATATGAATACATGTAAATCCCTATTCTTATGATATCCCCATAGCGTGAGTCATTCTTTTCTATCCCTTAGAACTATGTGTTTATTTCTTCATGCTTCCAAACTGATGATGTGTATATGAATGCTATGAAACTTGTTTAGAACACTTGAGTTCCCATTAGCCATCACTCCCAGTCCCTAAGGCTAGTTCGTGACACCTTTTCTAATCTTCAGAAACTAGTTTCTGGAAGTCCTATCAATGAGACCTATCTATTATCATAGATCGAACTATGGTTCATAGAACCGCTCATGGTTTTCGTGCACACCTAGTAAATTTTCCATTCTTCAGAACCCTAAAGTTCAATTTTCCCCTTTTTTGGCCTTGGGCTGAATCTCGGTCATTTTTACACTTAAATGAACCCTCTTAATGATGCAGAGAGGTCGCGTACCCCTCTTAGAAGTGCAAGAACATATGAAAAAAAAAATTTGATACGGTTTACTTAAAGATAGGAGGCCATTTTTCCGCACAATGTTTTCTCTTGAACAAGAATATAGGCTCAAATTTGCCAAAAAATCAACAAATAATACATTATGCAAGGTATCTATTATAAGAGTATTTTGAAGCTCTTTTAGAGATGTTACGTCTTCCATTTCCAATTCCTAAGCTTCTCACCTGAGGTATGTAGCTTCTTTCATGGACTAGATTCATCCATGAAGCCCAACTCAAATCTCCCTTGTTCTCAAAGTTTAAGTATGGATTTCTAAGGGTTTTTATTATGACTTTCCAAACAATTGTATTATGATTATTAAATAATTATTTTACTTTAATATGCATGAATTATTAAAAATTACATAATTACTATGATTTCTAAATGAATTAAAGTGATTTTAAGTATATGATGATTAGGACTTGTTGAATTACTATGAGTTCCTTTTACTAATGATCCATATTGATTTCAATTACAAGATTTTCATCTAATTGCATGATTTGAACTCAAATGCTCATGAACCGACACATGACCTTAGTTACTGATGTGTTGTCAAAATATAGCACTTTTGTTGCTTAAAACTTGAAAATTGTATGTCCTCAAGGTGATGTTAGTTGATTTTATGTATTTTTGTATTATGTTTGCAGGATTTTAGGTTTGGCTTTGATTTTGGGAAGAAAGATAGAAGTTGCTAAATTTTGATACAGTACAAGACCCTTTGTAGGTCGTAGACCATTTGACGGGTTATGGAGAGGGTTTCATGAATTTTGATGTAGTATGAGACCGATTACAGGCCATAGACCATTCTACAGGTCCTAAAGTTGGTTTCATGGACAATTCTAGTGAGGGGCAATTTTCTGAAGTTGATTCTACGAACATATAGACGAGTCGTGAAATAATTTACAAGTCATAGAAGATGGTTCGTGCTCTATGGATCAAAGATTGGGACTTTCTGAGATTCATCAGATGAAAACCCATAACGAGTTGTAAACTACTTAATGAGTCGTAGCGGGTTGTTGTAGACTTGAAGTCCAATTTTTCAGCATGTTTGTATGAGACCCCAATTACGGACTGTGTAATGAAATATGGGCCGCAAACCCCATTCGTATGGAATGACGACCAGTTATCTATTTCATTTAAGACTGGTATTTTCCTTATTATGCATAGGTTTTTTAAGTTATTTTTCATAAGTGTTTTGCATAGTACTCGGAGAACTCAGGAATGAGAGAGAGAAAATAAAGAGATTACATTGGAGAGATTTTGAGAACTTTTATCTTAATTTTATCTCTAATCATGTGATTCTCATTGAAGTTGGATTTCCTTATTCTTAATTCAATTGTGTCAGTATTTAATTATGTTCTTCCAATTCATGTTTCTTGCATCTAAAGAAAGCATGAGTAGTTAAATCCACAACTAGGGTTGTGGGAACCATGACAAACTAACAAAGTAAAACCAGATAATTCATAAATCATGGAAAGTGTGCATGCATGTATTAATTAACTCACTTCATTTTGCATGTTTTCTGATGGTGACCAACATTAGATTCTGCCTAGTGTTATAGACTAGACCAAGGTAGTAATGAGTAGGAAAAGAGACGAATTTATAGGATTCAATTGATGTGTCCTCATCTAATCAACCAAATTGGGCCAAGGGGAGGTTGTACTTAGACAAATAGGCAAGGGATGAACACCCCATATCTTATGTGTACTAGTCCTGCGCATGTGGAACATGATATGGCTTGGTCAAATTAGCTCCCATTATTGGAAGTGCTCAAATTTCAGATTAAAGGGCTATATGTATGTCTAATGCTTAAGAGGATTGCGTATATACAAGCTTTAGGTCAAATTGTGGAGATCTAGGTATTAAATAAAGTGAAAGGAGTGAGGATCTTATAGGACTTAGGAAGCTAGCAGGTGAGTCATCTACGTGCTTAGCTTAAATATGCTAGGTAGACAGAGACGAGGCCCGACACTGAATTTGTCCAAGTCCGATTATTAAGAAAGTTTGTGTTAAGGGTGTAATTTTAACTGGGGCTTTAGCATAGTAAGTGGACAATATTTACATTCCAAGATGAATATAAAAAGGGCCCAAGTACATTCACAAACTCACCTAATGATTTGGGCCCAAATCAAGTGAAAGGAAAAGAGAAAAGTGGGCAGCAAAGGCCCATCAAATTGGAACCCAATAAGGCCCAAGTGAAAGAGTCAAAATGGTACATTACTTACTTGATAAAATAAGTCTTAAAATGAAAAAGAAATTTTGCCAAAGAGTTCCTTTAAAAGGGCTTACAAGTAGCTCCTTTAAGCCATTTTAACTTGGAAAACATATCAGATTTTTTCAAAGTTTTCTCTCTACTCTTTCTTGACTTTATAAAGCAGCCACAAGAGACTTCTAGGGTTCTTAGAGAAGCCCTACACCTTGAAGGTAAAGTTAGTAAGGATACTTGTGTGTTTCGTAAGGTTTTTTTTCATGAAAAACAAGAGGAATAGGCTGGCTATATTTGTGCTAGAATTTTTAAACGGCATGTGTTCCAAATATTGTTGCAGACTTTTCTTGCTTATTTGGAAACTTTTCTCTTCTTATTTGGATTGAGTATGAAGGGAGGTTGCCATTTTTAATTAGTTTTAGTTCTGTAATGATGTATCAAGGTTGTTGCACAATTTTATCTTCCACAAAAAAATGAGTTCTTATATGATATTGTAATTGGCTCTTAGTAGGAACTTGTGGGCTGATAATTAGAGATTATTGTTTCACGTTCTCCTTATACTTCAAATCTATTTTTGGGCTGATTTGGGACTTTTTTTTATGTATATATATGTAAGGAACAAGTTGATTAAAGTTGGAATAGGTTTGGGATTGTTGACTTCGAAATGTAGCGAAATGATGTAATGTTATACGGCCTACTTGTGTGTTGTGTAAAGTTGTTTTGTATTGTGCTTTGTGAGCTGTTGTAATACTGCTATGGGGCTAAAACAAGCTGGAAATAAAGTTCATGTGTTGTTTTATCTCCTACGCACTTCATTAATTATGTAACCTACTCTTTTCATTGTGGTACTATATTGTATGGCTATTTACATGTCACATGCTATATTTATGGTCCTATAACTCATCTATTATGACCACAAAAAGAATCATCTCAAAGGTAAGTAAAAGATAAAGTAAGTTACTTATTGATAAGTGGTATCCCAGGGGTGGAAGAATCACCTAGCATGGGTCGATCCAATATTACGGGGAGTATCCCAGGGTGAAAGGAAAGCCTAGCATGGGTTGATCCCAATATTGATTTACCACAAATCAGCTGGCCATTTGTATTTTATATTGTTCACAGACTATACAATAAAGAAAGATAAAGTAATAAAAAGGAAATAAAGTACATGATTCCACAATATGACTAAAGGTGGCCTATTATCCTTACACTAATGCATGATTTCATTTGAGTTCTTACTTCATATACAGTACTTCCTGCCTTAGATATTTAGTACATTATCTTATATTAATGTCCCTTATGGGGTACCCACATTTCATGCTACAGGTACAGGAGCTAGAACATCTCCCCAGTAGGAGTACATGATATGCAGTTGTTGTTACTGAGCTCCAGGTTGCTTTGGAGATTTATGTGTCTAGAGCTTATATTTTTTTATTGTATAGTTAGTTATGAGGCAGGGCCAGTCCTGACCCTTAACAGATAGTATTCCCTATTTAGAGGTTTTGTAGACAATGTAAAGTAAAATATGGTCATGTCTCATACTTTAGACATTGTGGCTCCAATGGCCTAGTCATATGCATTTCCTTTTGGCTTGCTATTACTATCTACTTTCTTGAAAGCATATTCAATGTGGAAACCCCTTATAATGTTCATAGAAAGTGTATGGTTATATGTTGGTTCTCCCGATCCTTGTCGGCAATGGGTGCTAGTCCGCCTTAATAGGACTTTGGACATGACAAAAGTGGTATCAGAGTTGGTCATCTTAGGGAGTCTACAAAGTTGTGTGTATGTAGAGTCTTATTTATGGATGTATTGTGCACAACTTTAATAAGAAGGAGTCTATAGGACATTTAAGAGTTGTCACTTTCTATTCATTCTTTAGATCGTGCTATAGAGCCTAGTGTTGTAGGTGGATTGTGTCTAACCTCTAAATTGTTTTGTACAACAAGTATGTCAGAAACAAGGAAAAGTAAAGGAAAAAGGAAGGAAGTAGTAGTGGTAGTTGGTGTACCCAGTCGGATGAGACAATGAAATAAGGCCCAAGATGAGGCTCTATCATAAGAATCTCCAACTCCTGTTAAACTAGGAAGTAGTGGAATTCCCCAGAACCACCTACCAATGCCACCATGCAAGATCGGAGAAATGCAGTCCAACTATTGACTCGTATAGTTGTTGGCTAGGGTAAAAGACAAGAAGGCCCAGTTATAGGTGCAGGTAGTGCTAATAGGGTAGCTAGCACGAGGATACATGACTTTCTTAATTTGAACCCTCAGTCTTTCACCATGTCGGACCCTAATGAAGATCCACAAGACTTCATCGATCAGATCCGACGTACTTTAGATATTATGCATGTGAATGGTATAGAAGTCGTTAAGCTAGCAACATACAGATTGATGGGTGTGGCAATATTGTGATATGAAGCTTGGAAGCAATCTAAGTATATAGATACACCTCCAACTACTTGGAAGAAGTTTAAAGAGGCATTTCTTAACCATTACATGCCACTAGAGATCTCTCCACTAAGGGAATATGAGCGTGAGAAAGTATAGCCTTCAATTTCATTCCCTGTCAAGGTATGCTCCTAATGTAGTTGTTAGTATGGCAGATAGAGTTCATCGATATGTGGATAGATTGGACTTATATCTAGTTAGAGATTGTATTATTGTGTCCTTGAATTATGACATGGACGTAGCAAGGTTGCATGCTTTTGCACAGAAACTGGACGATCAGAGGCAAACAAGAAGGACACAAGAGTTGGAAAGGGGCAGTCTAAGAGGGATGGATCTTTGCGGTAGTTTACACCACCCTAAGGTGAGTTTAGGCATCGCTTTTCTAATAGACCACCTAGGATATCATCTTCATACTATGCACCTAGTGCTCCACCACAACTTTAAGGGTCTAGAAATAATCAGTTTGGTCAAGGAAGTGAAGGTCAAGGTGTATGAAAAATATTATATTCTGCAAGCAAGCAAATGCCTCCTAAGCAGCCTTGCAAACATTGTGGGAGGAGTCATTTAGGTACATGTCGTGTGGGGAAAAATGCTTGTTATTGGTGTGGTGTGCCAGGGCATATGATGAGATATTGCCCGAGGAGACGCATGGACAATATAGCACAACCTACTAGGTTAGTTGTGGCATCATCATCATCAATTCCTCCATTAGATAGGGCTCAACAAGTACCTGCAAGTCATGGTACAGGTGTTATAGGGGTAGCTATCTGTAGTGGAGTCAAAAATCACACATATTCACTGGGAGTCGGCAAAATCTTAAAGCTTCACCAGATGTGGTCAAAGTTACACTGTCCATTTTTTCAAATTATTAATTGAACCGGGTTCTAGATTATCATACATTACTTTACTAGTTGATGGGAAGCTTAAGAGAACACATAAATTATCGGAAAGACTATTTGAAGTGTCTACACCAACTGGTGAACCTATCATAGCTAGAAGAGTTTATTATGACTATGTAGTAACTATTTTTTACCGTGACATATTAGCTGACCTTATTGAGCTAGAAATGGTGGAATTTGATGTTGTAATGGGTATGGATTGGTTAGCTTCTTGTTGTGCTACCATGGATTGCCTAACTAAGAGAGTGTACTTCCAATTTCCAAATGAGGCAGTACTTAAATGGGAAGGCAATATTGGGCCACCAAGGGGTAATTTTATTTCTTATTTTAAGGCAAGGAAGATGATATGAAAGGGATATATATGTTAGTTAGTTAGAATGACGGATACGGAGGCAAAATCACCAACTCTGCAATCAAATCCAGTAGTGAATGAATTTGTTGATGTGTTTCCTGAAGATCTTCCAGGTTTATCACCAAAACTAGAAGTAGATTTTGGTATTGACTTATTTCCATGCATTCAACCTATTTCTATACTTTCATATAGAATGGACCTGGTAGAATTATGTGAATTAAAGGAGCAATTACAAGACTTACTGGAGAAGGGTTTCATAAGGCCTAGTGTGTCCCTTTAGAGTGCACCAAGATTGATGACTAATTTGATCAGTTATAGGGTTCCAAATTATTTTTAAAAAATGACTTTAGATCAGGTTATCACCAAGTTAGGGTGAGGAGAACGATATACCCAAAATAGCTTTTAGGACACGTTATGATCACTTTGAATTTCTTTTTATGTCATTTGGCTAACAAATGCACCAGTAGCTTTTATGGATTTTATGAACAATGTATTCAGGCCGTTCTTGGACGTGCTCATGATAGTATTTATAGATGATATTTTGGTATATTAAAGATCAAAAGAATGCCATGCAAATCACTTATGACAAGTATTACAAGTTGTTCGTGATTAGCAATTGTACACTAAGTTTTCCGAATGTGAATTTTGGTTAAATTCAATGACATTCTTGGGTCATACTATATCCGATGAAGGAATATAGGTTGATTCACAAAAGATAGGCGCTATGAAAGATTGGCCAGGGCCAATAACACCCACGGAGTTTTGAAGCTTCTAGGGTTAGCAGGTTATTATAGAAGGTTTGTTGAAAGGTTTTCTTCTATTTCTGCGCCCCTGACAAAGTTGACAAATAAGACAACCAAGTTCCAATGGAATGATGCATGTGAAAGAAGCTTTCAAAAGTTGAAAGTAGGCTAACTTCTACAACTGTGCTAGTGCTTTTGGAAGGTATGGAGGGGTATACTGTGTATTATGATGCTTTAGGAGTTGGCTTAGGGTGCTTTTGTATTGAAACAACATGGTAGGATAATTGCTTATGCCTCTAGACAACTAGGATCAAGTGTGAGAAACCACCTAACACATGACATTCAGCTAGAAGCGGTTATGTTTGCTCAGAAAATATGGTGCCACTATTTGAATGGCGTTCATGTGGATATATATACTGAAAATAAGAGTTTGCAGTACATCTTTAAGTAGAAAGACCTAACTTTAAGGTACCAGAGATGGTTGGAGGTATTAAAGGATTACGACATTGATATAATACACCATCTGGGAAAAGCAAATGTCGTAGCCGATGCTCTGAGTCATAAGGCAATCACGAATATTACTTATCAGACCATGGTATGAAAAGGATTGTGTAAGGATCTACGTCAACTAGCTAGTTTGGGAGTTTTCCTTCTTGAAACACAAAATGAAGGGGTTGTTGTGCATAATGGAGGTGAAAGAAAAGCAGTTCAAGAATGTTGTTCTATGATGAAATAAGTAAATGGTGAGTTAGGGTAAGTTGAAGAGCTTTGAATTACACAAAATGGAGTACTTTGTTGCAAAAATAGATTACATATGTCATATATTAATGGACTAAGAAGGAGGATAATAGAAGAAACTCATCATTCGAGATATTCCATCTATCTGGGATCAACTAAAATGTATCATGACTTGAAGGGAAGGTTTTGGTGGGGAGGCATGAATAAAGACCTTGCAGAATTTGTTGCACAATATCTGAATTGTCCACAAGTCAAAGGAGAGCACCAAAATCGGGAGGTTATGCAATGTATAGAGCTTCCAGCATGGATGTAGGACATAATTAATATGGATTTTGTTACTAGGTTGCCTCGTTCTTTTCAGAAGTTTGACTCAATATGGGTAATAGTTGATCGACTCACAAAGTCAGCATACTTTCTACAAATTAAGAGTGATTATATGGCTGAAGAGTATGCAAAAGTATACCTCAAAGAGATAGTTAGGCTACATGGGGTCTCAATCTCCATTATCTCTGATGGGGGAGCTCAATTCACTGCATAGTTTTGAAAGTTCTACCAAAGGAGCTTAGGGACACAAGTGAATCTGAGTACAACTTTCCACCCTCAAATAGGCGGTCAAGAAGAATACACCATTCAAACACTTGAAGATATGTTACAGGCCTATGCATTGGACTTTTAAGGGTATTTGGGTAGACCATTTGCCACTTGTTGAATTTGCCTATGATAATAGCTACCATTGAAGCATTAAGATGGCACCTTATGAAGCTTTGTATGGAAGGAAATATAGGTCCCCAATTGAATGGTTTGAAGTAGGTGAAATCACCTTTCTTGGGCTAGATCTAGTACAACAAGCCATGAAAAAAGTTAGGGTAAAACAACAGCGGCTAGAAAAAGCCCACAGTCGTCAAAAATCATATGCGGATGCTAGAAGGAGAGGGATGGAATTCTCAGTAGGAGATTGGGTATTATCGAAGGTATCCCCAAGGAAAGGTGTTATGAGATTTGGAAAGAAAGGAAAATTAAGCCCATGTTACATAGGGCCACATAAAATTATTAAGAGGTTCAGGCATATTATATATGAACTAGAGCTACCCCAAGAGCTTTCAATAGCTCATCTAGTTTTTCATGTGTCAATGCTTCAAATATGCATAGGTGACCCATCTCGTATTACTTTTATTGAATATCTGCAGGTTATATAAGATATCACCTATGAAGAGGTACCTATTGCTATTCTAGATCGTCAAGTTGAAAAGCTATGGAACAAAGAAATAGCTTCAGTAAAGGTACTTTAGAGGAACCAGCAAGCAGAAGTGATAACGTGGGAGTCTGAGGAGGTGATGAGATATAAGTAACCTTGCTTATTTGAAGCTAAAGAGGATGTCCAACATTCAGAGTTAGGGCATTAATAGGTACTATGTCTAAATACTTGTTGTGTTGTCAAAAGTTTGTTTAAGTAAAGGTATAAACTTGGTTAAGCTATCCAATTATGCTAACATTCAAGGACAAATGTTCTTAAAGGTGGGAATATGTAACACCTCACATCTTAAGTGTACAAGTCCTACACATATGTAACATGACTTGGCTTGGTCAAATTAGCACCCATTTTTTGAAGTGCTCAAGTTTCAGATTAAAGGGCTATATGTATGTCTAACGTTCAATGGGATCTAGTTTATATAAGCTTTAGGTATAATTGAGAACATTACAGTCTTAAATTGAGTGCTTGTAGGATTTAAAAAGCTATCAGGTGAGTCACCTAGGTGCTTAGATTAAATATGCTAGGTAGACGGAGACAAGGACTAACACCGAATCTGTCCAATTCCTGTAATGAATAAATTTTGTGTTAAGGGTGTAAATTTAGCCCATGTTTGAGCATCACCAATGGATGATATTTATAGCCAAAGATGAATTAAAAAAAAAAGATCCCAAGTACATTCACAACTCACTTAACGATTTGGGCCCAAATCAAGTGAAAGGAAAATAGAAAATTTAGCAGCCAAGGCCCATACATATTAGAACCCAATAAGGCCCAAGTGAAAGGAAAAAAATGGTACATTCATTAGTTCATAAAATAAGGCTTAAAATGAAGAAGAAAGTTGGCCAACGAGTTCCTTTAAAAGGGCTTACAAGCAGCTGCTTTAAGCTATTTCAACTTGGAAAAAAAGCAGAGTTTTCAAAGTTTTCTCTATAATCTTTCTTGACTTTATAAAGCAGCCACATGAGATTTTTAAGGTTCTTGGAGAAGTGGTACACCTTGAAGCTAAAGTTAAGTAAATATACTTGTGTGTTTAATATGGTTTTTCATGAAAAACAAGAGGCATAGGCTGGTTATACTTGTGCTGCAATTTTTGGACAGCACGTGTTCCAAAGATTGTTGCACACTTTTCTTTCTTATGTGAAAACTTTTCTCTTCTCGATTGACTTGAGTATGTAGGGAGGTTTCTATTTATAAAGTCTTTTATTTCTGTAGTGATGTATAAAGGTCGTTGCACTATTTTATCTTCTGCAAATAAATGAGTTCTTATATGATGTCGTAATTGTGCTCTTAGTAGGAACTTATGGGCTGATACTTGAAGATTGTTTTTTCACGTTCTCCATATAATTTAGAAGTCTTTATGGACTGTTTCGGGACTTTTTCATGTATAAATATGGTAGGAACAGCTAGTTTAAAGATGGAATGGATTTGGGATTATTGACGTCAAAATGTAGCAAAAGGACGTAATGTTATGCTGCCTACTTGTGTGTTGTATAGAATTGTTATGTGTTGAGCTTTGTGAGTTGTTATTAGAATATTATAGGGCTAAAAATAGATGTACATGCCATGTATATGAGAATGTGTATTAGAAAATATGATTAGAGGAGGAAAGGTTGACAGAAGACTCTTGGATTGATAACTACACGCGTGCTACACATGCGTTATTTTTCTATGAGATTTGATTGCCAAGACTTATCTATTAGCTGCTAAAACTAGTTTTATTACTTACTCTATTGTATATAAGTATTTGGGGGAAGAGGAGGTTACTTCGATGTAATAATGAGGTCGTACAACGAGGTATGTAAGGCTACTCGATTTTGTATTAATTGGCATGAAATCTAGATTCTTCCTTTGCACATATAGGCAATTACCAACTTTTACATAACTAATAATCATGTCTCTACTCTTTAACACATTCATATGCTTCCATACATAGTCATTTGCAAATCTTTATACATACTTGGACACAAAGATATGAGTTCTTTTTGCTAAATAAAGTTCATGTGTTGTTTCATCTCCTACGCACTTTATTAATTGTTTAACCTACTCTTTCATTGTGGTACTATCTTGTATGGTTATTTACATATCACATGCTATATCTATGGTTCTACAGCTCAAATATTATAACCACCAAAAGAATCATCTTAAAGGTAAATAAAACATAAAGTAAGTGGCTTAGTGATGGGTGGTATCCCAGGGGTGGAAGAATCACCTTGCATGGGTTGATCCTATATTTTAGGGGGTATCCCAGGGATGAAAGGAAATCCTAGCATGGGTTGATCTTGATATTGATTTAGGACTGATCAACTGGTCATTTGTATTATATGTTGTGCACAAATTATACAATAAAGAAAGGTAAAATAATAAAAAAGACATAAATTACATGATTCCACAATATGACTAAAGGTGGTCTCTTATCCTTACACAATGCATGATTTCATTTGAGTTGTTGCTTTATATACAGTACTTTCTGCCTTTCTTATTAGTACATTATCTCATACTCATTTCCCGTACGAGGGGCCTGCATTTCATGATACAGGTACAGGAGCTAGTACATCTTCCCTGTAAGAGTACAGGATATCAATCTGTTGTTACTGAGCTCACAGGTTGCTGCGGAGTTATGTGTATCTAGAGCTTGTAGTTTGTTATTGTATAGTTAGTCATGAGGCAGGGTCTTCCCTAACCCTTATCAGATACTATTTCCTATTTAGAGGCTTTGTAGACATTGTAAAGTGTGATCATGTCTCGTACTTTAGACATTGTGGCTCAAACGGTCTAGTCATATGCCTTTTCTTTTGGCTTACTATTACTATCTACTTTCTTGAAAGCATGTTAAATGTGGAAACCCCTTTTAATGTTCATAGAAAGTGCATGGTTATATGTTGTGTCTCCCGAGCCTTGTCGATAACGAGTGCAAATTCCCCTTAATAGGACTTTGGGCATGACAGGCTTAGTAATGCACATTATTGAGATGGGCCAAGTCACATAGTGAAATTCACCTCTCACCTTTGACCAAAGGGCTTGGTGAACTTAACTTACCGTCCTACATGCTATACACTAGAAAAGAATTAGGTTAACCGGTGATACTATGTTGGGGAATCATGGGGAACACAATACCCTAGTTTATCTCCATATTGATTTCACTCTTGTAGTAGTTAGTTTATTTTTCCATTGATTATAGCAAATCCCCCACCCCCAATTTTGGGAAGTAAGTCGATTAACGACTCAAATTGCTTTCATTGAATTCTCTTGAGTCTATGTATTTCTTGTGGATTTGAGCCTAACCTTGGTTAGGTTCTAGTTCTTATCAACGACCGCTTTATCCTCTAAAAAGATATGTAACTTGGGCGATATCAGTTACCTGTGACTAAATTATGATTTTCATTAATATGATTCTAACTATGAAAGTATGTTTTAAAGATGATGATCACAAGATATTGATGATATGATGATGAGGGTAACTTAAGGTACTAAATGTTGATGAAATAATCATAAGATGGGGGGGTATACCCACTCTATATGCAAATTTATGTAGATGGATTATTCTTATGATGTAAGATTTTTACATGAGGTTGTGATGCCTATTTTACAACCTATGAAAGTATGATTTTGATAAATTATGAATTATTTGAAAGCTATGTATATGCATGATCATGTATTTTGTGGAATTTGACTTAGCACTGAATGAGCTTGTGTGAAGGAGACTAACACCAAGGGTCCTTACATAAATCCTTAAGTCTCATAACTATGTGCCATTGTAGGTTTATTATTATATGGCTGTAAGGCTAGCTAATGGATCCATATAGCATTATGCTAATGTGATACTTTGCTAGGATAGAGCCTAAAGGGTGGTCGATTTATGTACATATGATTCTCACCATGCTAGGATAGACCCTATAGGGTGAGGGTCGAGCCTACCTTGATAAAGTAAGCTCCTCTTTTGCTCGGTGTAGAGGGAACATCAAAATTTTGTGTAATAATCTACATGGTCTTATTCTCGATTATTCTCTAATTTCCACGTATGTATGCTAGGTGATGAAATGGTTTTATGATGCTTCCATTCATGGTTTTAAACATGCACTGATCATTCATATCTTGTCCTTACTCTATTGCTTAGGAATATGTATATTGATATTATGTTATGATGTTTCCTTGATATATAAAGTACCTACATACTTAATACATTCCATGTATTAAAGGATACTTCTTTGCCTACATGATCTAACCATGTCGGGAGGGGTGATGACAAGGCCATTCCTCTATTTCATATCTAGAGTTACATTGCGCTTTGAAGATTATGGGTGAGTTTTCATGCATAGGGGACAAGTCTTATTCTTGTTATGCTTTCATGTAGAGACTTTATGATTTCACTTGTTATTCTATCTTGAGGGTTAGCTAGTAGTATGTTTTAGACACTGTCAATACCCATGATGTAGAGGTATATTTTGGTCTAAAGATGCGCAATTTCCTAAGGAAAACTATAACTTTGGTGCTTATATGTTTCACTTCCTTACTCTCTTATAAATTGCTTACTTTATCTTATGTATGCTTACTATATAAGCAAGATGCTTGGATGGGGTGCCTTCGAGTGTCACATTCGTCATTTCACGGGTGGACCCAAAGTTCAAGTTATGATAAACTTAATATAAAAGCACAATGTTTGAAAGTAGGGAGTCAAACATGTTGCGTCTAGTAGAATCTTGTTTATAGGTGTAATGCATACCATATCCATGAGCGAGGGGTTATGACATGTCTAGGAAATCTTTGCTTCTTTTGTGATCTATGTCATGCCCTCAAGACTCCTATTTCGTAATGCTTATCCTTTGATAATCTCAAAAAATGCCTCCACGATATGTTTCATTGCCTAGGAGAGTTGATGCTAACAAGCACCAAGTTTCTTCGGCTCCTCAAGGCTCTCAACTCAACCAAGTGGCTAACGGAGAGTTTTAGGGTTGCTATTACTATGTTGGCTCAAGTTTTTGCTTGTCCAGAAACTCTTACTATGGCTTCAAGAGTGATAGATTTTGTAGGATGAATACTCTAGAGTTCCATGTTTTCAAGGTGGATGAGGATCCATAAGAGTTTATTGATGATGTCTGCAAGGTGGTGGAGATTATGGGGGTGTGATTCTAGGAGAAAGCCTAATTAGAGACTTATCAACTAAAGGGAATTTCTTAAGTTAGGTTCATCCAATGGAAGTCCAAAAGCATTGAAGAAGGTTTTATTGATTAGGAGATGTTTAAGGCTGCTTTCGTTGATTGTTTCTTCCCACTTGAATTAAGGGAATCTGAGGTGATGGAGTTCATGAATCTGATGCAAGGTGGCATGAGTGTGAGGGAATAAGCACTCAGGTTCACAAGATGGTCCAAGTATGCTCCTTCTTTCATTGCTGATTCTAGTGTCTAAATGAACAAGTTCACCATGGGTGTATCCAACTTGGTGAAGATAGAATTTAAAGTCGCGATGCTCATCAAGGATATGAATATTTCTTAGCTCATGGCATATGTCAAACAAGTGGAAAGCGAGAAACTTCAAAAGATAAGGGTGAGGGAGTCCAAAAGGGCTTATTTTGATGGAGGATTTTCACATGCTAAGACTAGTAGTGGTCATGTCCAACAAGGCAAAGGGTCATCAAAAAGTTCTCCTAAAAGGTTTAATAAGGATAGGGTCTATAACTCTAAGGCTCAAATCTATAGTTCCAAGAGTCGTGGTACTATCCCTCCCAGGTGTCCCAAGTGTGGGAGGAACCATATCGATGATTACTTGAGAGGAATAGGAGCTCGATATAATTGTGGAAAGATAGGGCACAAGGTCTATGAGTGTCCTAATCTTACTAATACAGGGAAGGAAGGGCGTTAAAATAATCAAATAGTTCCTAGAAGGAAAGTGCAACAAGGTGCCCAAGCTCAAGGAGGTGGTCCACACGGTAATCAATTTTATGCATTACATGTAAGGAAAGAGGTTGAGTCTCCCAATGTAGTTACGAGTATGTCAAAAGTCTTTGACTATAATATATATGCTTTGCTAGACCTCGGTGCTGATATGTTTTGTCACTCCTTACCTTGCCATAAAATTTAACATGTATCCCGAAGTCTTGTTAGAGTGTTATTCAATGTATACTCTAATTAGTGAATCAAATCTAGCTAAGAAAGTCTATAGAAATTATCCCTTGCCAGTCTTGCATAAATTTTTTTCATGTGATCTTGTTAAACTTGATATGACCAATTTTGATGTTATTCTTGGTATGGATTGGTTGTATGCATCTTATGCCTCTATTGATTGTAGAACTCATAGGATGACATTCCAAGATCCTAATGAGTCCATTCTTGAGTGGAGGAGAATAAACTTGGTGTTCAAGAGTAAGTTTGTATCTTATGTAAAGGCTATGAAAATGATCTCCAAGGGGTGCATATATCATGTTTTTCAGGTTAGGGATGTTAAGTCTAATGTTTCAATTCTTGATTCCGTTCCTATAGTTAATGAGTTCCCTGATGTCTTTCTCATTGACTTATCCAGTATTCCTCCCGAAAGGTAAATTCACTTTGGCATTGATCTTTTACCAGACACTTAATCTATGTCTATAACTCCATATCAAATGGCCTTGGAGAAGTTGAAAGAATTGAAGGATCAATCAAGAGACTTGGTTAATTAAAGGTTCATAAGGCCTAGTGTATCTCCCAGGGGTACTCCCATATTGTTTTTGAGAAGAAGGATGATTCACTTCAGATGTGTGTGGATTATCGACAACTGAATAAAGTTACTATTGTGAATGAATTTGTTGATGTGTTTCCTGAAGATCTCCTAGGTTTACCTCCAGAATGAGAAGTAGATTTTTGTATTGACTTACTTCTAGGCACTCAACCTATTTATATCCCTCCATAAAGAATGGCCCCAGCAGAATTAGGTGAATTAAAGGAGTAATTAAAAGACTTGTTGGAGAAGGGTTTTATAAGGCCTAGTGTGTCCCCTTGGGGTGCACCAGTGTTATTTGTACATAAAAAGGATGGCACCTTAAGAATATGTATAGACTATCAACAATATTATAGGGTGACAATTAAGAACAAATACCCAAATACCCCCTATCCAAGATTGATGATTTATTTGATCAATTACAGGGTGCCAAATGCTTTTCAAAAATTGACTTGAGATTAGGTTATCACCAAGTGAGGGTGTAGGAAAAAGATATACCCAAAAAAGCTTTGAGGAAAGGCTATGGTCACTTTGAATTGCTTGTTATGCCATTAGGCTAAAAAATGCACTAGTAGTTTTTATGGATTTGATGAACAAGGTATTCAGGCCATTCTTGGACGTGTTCTTTATAGTATTTGTATATGATATTTTGGTATATCCAAGATCAGAAGAGGACCATACAAATCACTTACGACAGGTATTACAAGATCTTCGTGATCAACAATCATATGCCAAGTTTTCCAAATGTGAATTTTGGTTGAAATCAGTGGGATTATTAGGTCATATTATATCCGATGAAACAATAAGGGTTGATTCACAAAAGATAGAGGTTGTGAAAGATTGGCCAAGGCCAACAACACCAATAGAAGTTTGAAGCTTCCTAGGGTTGGCAGGTTATTACAAAAGGTTTGTTGAAGGTTTTCTTCTATTTTTGCACTCTAACAGAATTGACACACAAGGAAACTAAGCTCTAATAGAATGACGCATCTGAAAGAAGCTTTCAAGAGTTGAAAAGCAGGTTAACTTTTGCACTTGTGCTAGTGCTACCGGAAGACACAGAAGGGTATATGGTGTATTATGATGCTTTAGGGGTTGGCTTAGAATGTCTAATGACACAAAACGGTAGGGTAATTACTTATATCTCTAGACAACTATAACCGCATGAGAGAAACTACCCAACACATAACCTTGAGCTAGCAGTGGTTGTGTTTGCTCTGAAAATATGATGTCACTATTTTAAGGTAGTGGAGATGGATGGAGCTAATAAAGGATTACAATGTTGATATACTATACCATCCAGGGTAAGAAAATTTTGTAGACGATGCTCTGAGTCGCAAGGTAATTATGAATATTGGTGATCAGACCATGGTAAGTCAAGAAGTGTGTAAGGATCTATTTTAACTAGCCAATTTGGGAGTTCGCCTTCTTGAAACTCCAAATGAAGGGGTTGTTGTGCATGATGTTACAGAGTCATCATTACTGATGGAGGTGAGTGAAAAAGCAATTCAAGGATCCTGATCTATGAGACTAAAGAAAAAGGTGAGTCAGGGTACGCTGAAGGGCTTTGAACTTAAACAAAATAGAGTACTTTATTGCAAAAATAGATTATGTGTGTCTGATATTAATGGACTAAGAAAGAGGATAATGGAAGAAGCTCATCATTGAAGATATTCTATCCATCCGGGATCAACTTAGATGTATCATGACCTGAAGGGAACGGTTTAGTGAGGAGGCATGAAAAAACACCTTGCAGAATTTGTTGCATAATGTCCCAATTGTCAACAAGTCAAAGTAGAGCACCAAAAGCTGGGAGGTTATATGCAATGTATAGAAATTCCAAAATGGAAGTGGGACATGATTAATATGGACTTTGTTTTTGGATTGCCTCGCTCCTTTCAGAAGTTTGACTCAATATGGAAAATTGTTGATCGACTCACAAAGTCAGTACACCTTTTACCAATTAAGAGTGATTATACGGTTGAAGAATATGCAAAATTATACCTCAAAGAGATAGTTAGGCTACATAGGGTCCCAATCTCTATTATATCTGATCGGGGAGCTCAATTCACTACAAGGTTTTGGAAATCCTTCCAAAGAAGTTTAGGGGCACAAGTGAATCTGAGTACAACTTTCCACCCTCAAACTGGTAGTCAAGTTGAACGCACCATTCAAACACTTGAAGATATGTTGCATGCCTGTGCATTAGACTTTAAGGGTAGTTGGGTGGACCATTTGGAACTTATTGAATTTGCCTATAATAATAGCTACCATTCAAGCATTAAGATGGAACCTTACAAAGCTTTGTATGGAAAGAAATGTAGGACGCTAATCAGATGGTTTAAAGTGGGTGAAACTACCTTGGTTGGGTCAGATCTAGTACGACAATCCATGAACAAATTTAGGGAAATACAACAGTGGCTAGAAACAGCACAAAGTCATCACAAATCATATGCATATGCTAGGAGGGGAGGGTTGGAATTCTCATTAAGAGATTGGGTATTTGTGAAGGTGTCCCCAATGAAAGGTGTTATGAGATTTGGAAAGAAAGGAAAACTAAGCACACGTTACATAGGGTAATATAAAATTATTAAGAGGCTCGGGAAAGTTGCATATGAACTAGAGCTACCCCAAGAGCTTTCAATGGTTCATCTAGTTTTCATGTGTCAATGCTTCAAAAATGCATAAGTGACCCATCTCGTATCACTCATATTGAAGATGTGCAGGTTACAGAAGATCTCACTAATGAAGAGGTACCTATTGCTATTCTAGATCGTCAAGTTAAGAAGCTAAGGAATAAAGAAATAGCTTCAGTAAAGGTACTTTGGAGGAACCAGCAAGCCGAAGAAATAATGTAGGAGGCTGAGGAGGTGACTAGATCTAAGTAATCTTACTTATTTGAAGCTAATGAGGAAGCCTAACATGTAAAGTTGGGGCATTAATAGGTACATATGTTTGAATACTTGTTGTGTTGTCAAAAGTTTATTTAAATAAAGGTTTGAACTTAGTTAAGCTATCCAATTATGCTAACATTCGAAGATGAATATTCCTGGGAAAGGGGGGGATATAACACCCCACATCATACGTGTACTAGTCCTATGCATATTGAACATGATAAGGCTTGGTCCAATTAGTTCCCATTTTTGGAAGTGCTCGAATATAAAATTAAAGGGCTATATATACATCTAACGCTTAAGATGATCGAGTGCATATAAGCTTTAGGTTAAATTGAGCACGACCTTAAATGAAGTGAAAGGATTAAGGTACTTGTAGGACATTGGAAAGTAGCAGGTGAGTCACCTATGCGCTTATCTTAAATATGCTAGGTAGACGTAGACGAGGCCCGACACCAAGATTTTGTCCAAGTCCGATATGAATAAAGTCTGTGTTATCAGTGTAATTTTAGCTCGTGATTTAGCATCGCATATGGACAATGTTTACAGCCCAAGGTGATAATAAAAATATCCCAAGTACTTTCACAACTCATTTAACGATTTGGGCCCAAATCAAGTGAAAGGAAAAGAGAAAAGTTGGCATCCAAGGCCCATCAAATTAGAACCTGATAAGGCCCAAGTGAAAGGGTAAAAATATTACATTAATGACTTGATAAAATAAGGCTTAAAATAAAAAATAAATTCGGCCAAAGAGTACCTCTAAAAGGGCATACAAGCAGCTCCATTAAGCCATTTCAACTTGGAAAAAAATTTAGATTTTTTCAAAGTTTTCTCTGTACTCTTTCTTGACTTTATATAGCAGCCAGAAGAGACTTTTAGGGTCCATGTAGAATACATACACCTTGAAGGAAAAGTTAAGTAAAGAAACTTGTGTATTTAGTATGGTTTTTCATATAAAATAAGAAGAATAGACTAGTTATACTTATGCTGGAATTGTTGGACAGCATGTGCTCCAAAGATTGTTGTACACTTTTCTTGCTTATTTGGAAACTTTTCTCTTATTGGTTGACTTGATTATGAAGTGAGGTTTCTTTTTTAATGAGTTTTAGTCATGCATCCTTTTATCTTCCGTAAAAAATGAGTTTTTATATGATATCATAATTGTGCTCATAGTAGGAACTTGATGGTTGATGATTGGAGACTATTGTTTTACATTCTCCATATATTTTAGAACTGTTTTTGGACTGGTTTGGGACTATTTCTGTGTATAAATATGATAGGTACAATTTTGTTAAATTTAGAACAGGTTTGGGATTGTTGACGTCAAAATAAGCGAAAGGACGTAATGCTATGCGGCCTATATGTGTGTTGTGTAGAATTATTATATGTTGTGCATTGTGGGCTGTTGTAAAGCTTTTATGGGACTAAAACAAGTTGGATGTGATATGTGTATGATAATGTGTATTAGAAAATATGATTAGAGGTGGAAAGGTTGAAAGAAGACTCTTGGGTTGATAACTACACGCTTGATACCCGTGTGTTATTTGTTTATGAGATTAGATTGCCAAGACATATCTTTTAGCTGCTAATACTAGTTTAATCAACTAAACTATCGTAGATAAGTATTTGGGGGAAGAGAAGTTTACTTCGAGGTAATAATTAGGTCATACAATGAGGTATGTTAGGCTACTTGATTTTGTATTACTTGGCATGAAATCCAAATTCTTCCTTGGCATATAGAGGCACTTATCAACTCCGAAATAACTAATAACCCTATCACCAATCTTTAAAATGTTCATATGCTTCCATATATAGTCATTTGTAAATCTGCATACATACTTGGATAACAAGATACATGACTTCTTTTTGCTAAATAATGTTCATGTGTTGTTTCATCTCCTACGCACTTCATTAATTGTATAACCTACTCTTTAATAGTGGTACTGCCTTGTATGGTTATTTACATGTCACATACTATATCTATGGTCCTACGGCTCAAATATTATGACTACCAAAAGAATCATCTTAAGGTAAATAAAGGATAAAGTAAGTTGCTTATTGATGGTGGTATCCCAGGGGTGGAAGAATCACTTAGTATGGGTCGATCCCATATTTATGGGGGTTGTCCCTGGGGTGAAAGGAAGCCTAGCATAGGTCAATCCAGATATTGAGTTACCACTGATAAGCTAGTCATTTGTATTATATGTTGTGCACAAATAATACAATAAAGAAAGGCAAAGTAATAAAGAGTACATAAAGTAAAGGATTCAACAATATGACTAAAGGTAGTCTCTTATCCTTACACAAATGCATGATTTCATTTGAATTCTTACTTCATATACAGTACTTCCTGCCTTACATATTTAATGCATTATCTCTTACTGATGTCCCTTACAGGGAACCCACATTTCATGTTGCAGGTACAGGAGCTAGTATATCTCCCTAGTAAGAGTATAGGATATCCAGTTGTTGTTACTGAGCTCCAGGTTGCTTCGGGGCTTTGTGTGTCTAGAGCTTATATTTTTGTATTGTATAGTTAGTCATAAGGTGGGGCCTATCCTGACCCTTATCAGATATTATTCCCTATTTAGAGGCTTTGTAGAGAATGTAAAGTAAAGTGTGATCATCTCTCATACTTTAGACATTGTGGCTCCAACGACCTAGTCATATGCATTTTCTTTTGGCTTGATATTACTATCTACTTTCTTGAAAGCTTTTTGAATATGGAAACCCCTTATAATGTTCATAAAAAGTGCAAGGTTATATGTTAGTACTCTTGAGCCTTGTCAGCAATGGTGCTAGTTCTCCTTAATAGGACTTTGGGTATGACAAAAGTGTTATCAGAGCGGGTCATCCTAGGAAGTTACAAAGTCGTTTCTATGTAGAGTGTTGCTAATGGATCCATTGTGCACCCCATTTATAAGTAGGAGGCTACATGGCATTTAGGAGTTGTCACTTTCTTTTCATTCTTTAGATCATGTTGTAGAGTCAAGTGTTGTAGGTAGCTCTGAATTGTTTTGTAGAGAAAGTATGCCAGAAACAAGAAAAATTAAAGGCAAAGGGAAGGAAGTAGAAGTGGTAGTTCGTGTACCCAATCATGTGAGACAAAGAAATGAGACCCAAGATGAGTCTCTGTCACAAACATCTCCAACTCCTCCAGCTCCTAATGAACTAGGAAGTAGTGCAATTCCCGCAGAACCGCCTACCAATGCCCCCGTGCAGGATCGGCGAAATGTAGTCCAACTATTGACTCATATAGTTGCTAGCCAAGGTCAAAGACAAGAAGGCCCAATTATAGGTGCAAGTGGTGCGAATAGGGCAGCTAGCACGAGCATATGTTATTTCCTTAATTTCAACCCTCCATCCTTCACCGGGTCAAATCCTAATGAAGATACACAAGACTTCATCGATCAAATCCAACATACTTTAAATGTTGTGCATGTGAGTGGTATAGAAGCCATTGAGCTACCAACATACAGATTGAAGTGTGTGGCTATATAGTGGTATGAATCTTGGAAGCAATCTAAGGGTATAAGTGCACCTCCAACTACTTGGAAGGAGATCAAAGAGGCATTTCTTGACCATTACATACCATTAGAGATCGGAGAGACCCGTGCAAATTAGTTCTTGAATCTCCACCAAGGGACTATGTGTGTTAGGGAGTATAGCCTTCAATTTAATTCCCTGTCTAGGTATGGTCCTAATGTAGTTGCTACTATGGTAGATAGATTTCACCGATATGTAGATGGATTGGATTCATATCTGGTTAGAGACTGTACAATTACCTCCTTGAATAAACACATAGATATAGTGAGGCTGCAAGATATTTCACAGAAATTGGAGGATAGGAGCCAAAGAAGAAGGACACAAGAGTTAGAAAGGGGACATTCCAAGAGGGCCAGATCTATGGGGCAGTTTACAGCACCCCAAGATGAGTTTAGGCCTCAGTTTTCTAATAGAAATCCTAGGACATCATCTTCCTACTCTACAGCTAGTGCTCCACCGCAACTTCAAGGGTCTAAAAGTAATCAGTTTGGTCAAGGGAGTGAAGTACAAGGTGCACAGATAAGAGGATATATGTCAAGCCAGCAAATGCCTCCTAGGAAGCCTTGCAAAAAATATGGGAGGAGTCATTTAGGTATAGCTCGTGTTGGGATAGATGCTAGGTATTAGTGTGGTGTACCAGGACATATGATGAGAGATTGTCTGAGGAGACGCGTGGATGATATAGCACAACATACTCCGTTAATTATGGCATCATTATCGTCTGTTCCTCCATTAGGTAGGGGTCAGCAAGGACCTGCAAGGTGTGGTAGAGGTGTTAGAGGGGCAGCTAGCTCTAGTGGAGTCCAGAATCGCACTTATGCTCTGGAGAGTCGGCAAAATTCGAAAGCATTATTCGATATGATCACAGGTATATTGTCAGTCTTTTCACATAACATATTTACATTAATTGACCCTAGTTCTATACTATCATACACTACTCCACTAGTTGTTGGGAAGCTTAAAAGAACACCTAAATTATTGAACGAACCATTTGAAGTGTCTACACTAACCTACGAATCTATCATAGCTAGAAAGGTTTATTATGACTGTGTAGTAAGTATTTGTGACCGTGACACATTAGTTAACCTTATTGAGCTAGAAATGGTGAAATTTGATGTTATAATAGGTATGGATTGGTTTAATTCTTGCTATGCCACCATAGATTGCCTAACTAAGAGAGTGTACTTCCACTTTCCAACTGAGGCAGTTCTTAAATGGGAAGGCAATATTGGGCCATCAAAGGGTAAGTTTATTTCTTATTTTAAGGAAAGGGAGATGATGTCAAAGGGATATCTATGTCATGTAGTTATAGTGAGGGATATCAAGGCAAAATCACTGACTCTTCAATTAATTCCAATAGTGAATGAATTTGTTGATGTGTTTCCTGAAGATCTTCCAGGTTTACCTCCAGAACAAGAAGTAGATTTTTGTATTGACTTACTTCCAGGCACTCAACCTATTTCTTTCCCTCAATATAGAATGGCCCCGGTAGAATTACGTGAATTAAAGAAGCAACTAAAAGACTTATTGGAGAAGGATTTTATAACGCCTAGTGTGTCCCCTTGGGGTGCACCAGTGTTATTTGTACGTCAAAAGGATGGCACCTTGAGAATGTGTATTGACTATCGACAATATTATAGGGTGACAATTAAGAACAAATACTCAAATACCTCCTACTCAGGATTGATGATTTATTTGATCAGTTACAGGGTGCCAAATTCTTTTCAAAAATTGACTTGAGATCAAGTTATCACCATGTGAGGGTGAAGGAGAAAGATATACCCAAACAGCTTTCAAGACACGCTATGGTCACTTTGAAATTTTATTATGTCATTTGGGCTAACAATTCCACCAGCAATTTTTATGGATTTGATGAACAGTGTATTCAGGCCATTTTTGGACATGTTCGTGATAGTATTTATAGATGATATTTTGGTATATTCAAGATCAAAAGAAGACCCATGCAAATCATTTAGGATAGGTATTACAAGTTCTTCGTGATCGGCAATTTTAAGCAAAGTTTTCCAAATATAAATTTTGGTTTAAATTAGTGGCATTCTTGCGTCATATTGTATCTGATGAAGAAATAAGGGTTGATTCAGAAAGATAGGGGCTATGAAAGATTGGACAAGGCCAACAACACCCACAGAGGTTCGAAGCTTCCTAGTTTTGGCAGTTTATTACAGATGGTTTGTTAAAGGTTTTTCTTCTATTTCTGCACCTCTAACAAAGTTGACAAATAAGGAAACCAAGTTCCAATGGAATGACTCATGTGAAAGAAGCTTTCAAGAGTTGAAAGCAGGCTAACTTCTACACTTATCATAGTGCTTTCGGAAGGCATGGAGGGGTATGTGGTGTATTATGATGCTTTAGGGGTTGGCTTAGGGTGTATACTGACACAACATGGTAGGGTAATTGCTTATGCCTCTAAATATCAAGGATCATATGTGAGAAACTATCCAATACATGACCTTGAGCTAGCAGTAGTTGGGTTAGCTCTGAAAATATGGTGCCACTATTTGTATAGGCTTCATAATGATATATATACTGATAATAAGAGTTTGCAACACGTCTTTAAGTAGAAACACCTAAATTTAAGGAAGCGCAGATGGCTGGAGCTAATAAAAGATTACGACATTGATATAGTACACCATCCTGGTAAACCAAATGTGGTAGCCAATGCTCTGAGTCATAAGACAATCATGAATATTGGTGATCAGACCGCAATATGTCAAGGAGTGCCTAAGTGTCTACGTCAACTAGCTAGTTTGGTAGTTCGCCTTCTTGAAACATCAAATAAAGGGGTTGTTGCGGATAATGTTCCGGAGTCTTCATTAGTAATGGAGCTGAAAGAAAGTAGTTCAAGGATATTGTTCTACGATAACTTAAGGAAATGGTAGGTCAGGGTACGTTGAAGGGCTTTGAACTTGCACAAAATTGAGTACCTTATTAAAAAAATAGATTACCTGTGCTGGATATTAATGGACTAAGAAGGAGAATAATGAAACGACCCCAAAAAGTGCCCAAAAATATACCTCAGAATGCCCAGAATTTTAAAATTCGTATATCTAAAAATCTGTGTGTGATATCAAAAGTCCAACTTCATATTCTCAGGCGAAAGAGGGTCTAATCCTAATTTTTAGAGAAATCGAATCACAATTTCAATTTTCCCAAAATTTTGATTTCTAGAGAGATCCGCGATAACACCACGCCGCGCAACTGTTGCGGACATGAGTTAATTTGGCCTTCGCAACAAGTCTACCTCTCAGACCTATGTATTTTGTTGCTAGTTATTTCTATCTCGGTCCAAGGCTTTGGGTCCTTGGGCCTAAGTGTTCTCAATCATGTTTTTACCTATACTTAGTCTTATTTCACCCTTTACCATCCTAAACATTCTCCAATACTCACTCAAACACTTAGCAACATTTTTCAATCCCCAAATTCAAGTTCTAAAGCCTCATTCCAAGTTAAGGTTTTCATTTAAGATTCTTCTTCAAGCTTCAAGTCTCCATCTCTAATCTTCACCAAGATCATCTCTAAGCTAAGGTACATGGGTTTCTTTCATGGGTTCCTTTCACCCATGATACCCAAGTCTCCTTTTCCTCAAATTGCATTATTTGAAGTTGATTACAAATTGGTCTTGCATATTGTGAAACTCATTGCACACTATGTTAAAGCTATGTAAAGTTGTAACTATTTTGCTATATGTTGAGCTTTAAATCTTTGATTTAATGTAAGATTTGAGAAGGGGTTTTGATGTATATTGCTTGAGGGTGTTGTGAGGTGTTCATTGATGGTATTACAATGGATTTTCTTACATGATTTCATCTCTATATTTCATGGTTTTATACTAGTATTCCACAACCTCTAACTGTTTGATAAAATGTCTGGATGTGGTTTATTAAGTAGTTGAAGGTCCAAAGCATAAGATATGATATGAATGACTATATGATGATAAATTGAGCTTATGTATATGATTTACTCTATATAAAGTATTGCATTAGATCATACCCGATCTGCAGGGATAAGAGACCAAGTAACCAAGGTGGGGGTTTGTACTCATCAACTATGTAAGGGTCTTGTACTTCGCCACCGTGGTGATAAGGTGTGATTATCATCAACCATGTGAGGGGTTTGTTCCATACCGCCAGGGTGATAGAGTGAAACCATCATCAACAACCAAGGGATTTGTGCCTTGAAAAGCTAGCTTGGTTTCTTCTACACATATGATATTCTATATGAGCATGAGTTACTTAAGCATGTTTTACTTATGCATTGATCATACATGTCATATTAAAATATTAATGTTTATTGCCTACTGCTATGCATTTTGACTATGATGCCTAATTCTTGTTGCATTGCATCCTACATGCTTAGTACATTCAAACGTACTAACACATACTCTATGCCTACATGATGTCACTATTGTAGGAACCGGTGCCTAAGTTGATCATCCTCTTTCTCCACATGGCTAGTCCGATACTACACAAGCTAGTTGGTGAGGCCTCCACTTTCAGGACCTTAGTCTATATTGCTCTTATTATATAATGAGACTTCTTCGTTATGTTTTATTTTGACTATGAGGGTGATCCCAGTTGCTTTGTCTTGGCCCTCGCTCTTATCTATGTATTAGAGGTATTTGTTGGACATGTCACATATCTAGATATGAGTTTTGACTCTTGTCTCTTGATTATGATATTGTGCGAGCTTTTCCCTTATCAAGGTGTTGGTTGTGTGGCTCTTGATGATGTGTTACCTACATGTGAAAGGAGTAATGGAGGCCCTTGTTTGAAGGGTTCTAATATATGTTATAAATGTGGAGAGCTTGGTGACAAGAAAGCGGATTGTCCAAGAAACCGTGGAAAGGGTCGGGGTGCAAATGCAATTCCATTGGATAGAGGTGATCCTCAAGGTAGTTCCTTAAGGAAAAATTGATTTTATACTCTACATAGGAGGCAAGGGATTTGTGAGGTTCTCGATGTTGTCATCGGTATGTTGAAAATCTTTGACTTTGATATCTATGCTTTGATTGATCCAGGTGCCACTCTTCCTTTGTTACCCCTTTTGTTGCTAAAAAGTTCCATGTTGCCTCTGAGTTGTTGCATAAGTCATATGAAGTGTCTACTCCTCTTGGTGCCTCTACTGTTGCTAGGAACGTTTATAGGAGTTGTCCTATTTGCATTCTGCATAATTTGTTGCCTTGTGATCTTGTTGAATTAGACATGGTAGATTTTGATGTCATTCTTGGGATGGATTGGTTGCACTCCTACTATGCATCTATTGATTGTAGAACCCACAGTGTCAAGTTTAAATTCCCTAATGAACCTATCCTTGAGTGGGAAAGTCATGATGTGGGGGTCAAGAGTAGATTCATTTCAGGCATTAAAGCCCGTAACTTGATCTCTAAGGGGTGTCTTTATCATCTTGTGAGGGTTAAAGATGTGGAGCCTAGAGTAACTTCTATAGAGTCAGTTCAGGTTGTAAATAAGTTTGTTGATATCTTCCCAAATGACCTTCCTGGTGTCCCTCCCAAAAGGGAGATAGATTTTGCTATAGACCTCCTCCCCGATACTCAACCTATCTCCATTCCCCCTTAGCGTATGGCCTGGCGGAGTTGAAGAAGTTAAAGGAACAATTGAGAGATTTATTGGAAAAGGGATTTATTAGACCTATCCAATCACCTTGGGGTGCTCCGGTGTTTGTGAAAAACAAGGATAGGTCCCTTAGAATGTGCATTGACTACCGAAAAATTAATATGGTCACCATCAAGAATAGGTATGCTCTTCTAAGATTGATCTTCGGTCCTGCTACATCAACTGAGGGTAAGGGAGAGTGGTATTCCCGAGATGGCCTTCTAGACTAGATATGGGCACTATGAGTTTGTTGTCATGCCGTTTAGGTTGACCAAAGCACCAACCATCTTCATGGACCTAATGAATAGGGTCTTCAAACCTTACTTTGATTCTTTTGTTGTGGTCTTCATTAATGATATTTGGATCTATTCTCATAGTAGGGACAAGCATATGGGGCATTTGAGGGTTGTCTTGCAAAGATTATGGGAGGGGAAATTGTGTGTAAAATATAACAAGTGTGAATTTTGGTTGAAGGAGGTTGCATTGACGAGTCATGTAGTGTCGCGGGATGGTATAAAAGTGGATCCTAAGAAAATTGATGTGATTAGAAATTGGCCTAGACCATTGACCCTGTCAGATATTAGGAGCTTCTTGGGCCTAGCAAGTTATTATAAAAGGTTTGTGAATGGGTTCTCCTCCATGGCTTCCCCTATGACAAATTGAAACAAAAACAGGTTATGTTTGTGGACTTGTGAATGTCAGAGGAGCTTCCGAACATTGAAAGACAAGCTTGTATCCGCTCTTATATTGTCACTACCGGATGGGCTTGAGGGGTTTGTGGTGCATTGTGATGCTTCCCGGGTTGGTTTGGGTTGTGTGTTGATGCATAATGGTAAGGTCATAGCTTATGCTTCTAGACAACTCAAGGTATATGAAAGGAACTATCCTACCCATGATCTAAAGTTAGTTGCCGTTGTGTTTGCATTAAATATTTGGTGTCATTATTTGCATGGGGTGCATGTGGATGTGTTCATCGATCATAAGAGCCTCCAATATGTCTTCACTCAAAAGGATCTCAACTTGAGGCAAAGAAAGTGGCTAGAACTTCTTAAGGACTATGATATAAATGTGCACTATCATCTGGGTAAGGCAAATCTGGTAACAGATGCTTTAAGTAGGGTGTTTATGGGTAGCTTAGCCCATATTGATGGTGGTGGTAAGGATATGGCTAGGGGGTGCATCAATTGGCTAGATTGGGTGTTAGGTTGGAAGAGATTGGTGATGATAGTGTTGTGGTTGTTGATGGGTCCAAGTCTTCTTTGGTTGATTAGGTGATAGCAAAACAAGATCTTGACTCCTCCTCATTTGAATTGAAGGCCATTGTGAAAGAAGGCAAAGTATAGGTTTTCTCCCAAGGAGGAGATGGTGCCTTTAGGTGCCAAGGTAGGTCATGTACGCCTTGTGTTGATGGTTTGTGGGAGGAAATCCTTGATGAAGCCCATAATTCTCCTTATTTTATCCACCCTGGTTCCACCAAAATGTATAGAGACTTGAGAGATGTGTATTGGTGGGGAGGCATGAACAAGGACATTGCCAAATTCATTTCCGGTTGCCATAGTTGTCAACAAGTCAAAGCCGAACATCAAAGCCAGGGTGGCCTAAACCAAAACTCAGAGATTCCTACTTGGAAGTGGGAGGTGATTAATATGGATTTTGTAGTTGGGTTGCCCAAGAATAGAAAAGGTTTAGATTCCATTAGGGTTTTGGTTGATAGGATGACGAAATCAGCTCAACTTTTATCGGTTATAGCCACAAATGGGATTGAAGAGTATGCAAAGTTGTATATCCATGAGTTGGTGAGGTTATATGAGGTCCCTTTTTCCATCATATCAGATCGTGATTCACAATTCACTTCACACTTTTAGAGGTCTTTTCAAAGGGGTCTTTGTAGAAAAGTTCACCTTAGTACGACCTTTCACCCTTAAACTGATGGTCAAGCCGAATAGATAATTCAAACCCTTGAAGATATGCTTAAAGAATGCCTATTGGAGTTGAGGGGTTGTTGGGATAACCGTATTCCTTTGATTGAGTTTGCCTACAACAATAGCTATCAATCTAGCATCGGTATGGCTCCCTTTGAGGCTCTTTATAGGAGAAGTTGTAGACTGCTGGTTGGTTGGTTTGAGGTTTGAGAAGTGGATTTATTAGGACTATATCTGGTTATGGAGGCTCTTGAGAAGGTTAGGATGATTAGGGAAAGGTTAGAGATAGCCCAAAGTCGTCAAAAATCCTATGCCAATGTAAGAAGAAGAGACCTTAAATTCAAACTGGGTGATTGGGTTTATTTGAAAGTTTCTCCAATGAAAGGTATGGTCCATTTTGGTAAAAAGGGAAAGTTTAGTCCAAGATATGTTAGTCCTTATGAGGTCTTGAAGAGGGTTGGCAAGGTAGCTTATGAATTGAAGTTGCCTAGTGAAATGAATTTGGTTCATCCTGTTGTCCATATCTCTATGTTAAGAAAATGTATTGGGGATCCTAATGCTATTGTACATCTTGATGTTGTGGGTGTTGTTGAGGATAACTTGACTTATGACGAGACTCTAGTTCAAATTTTGAATAGGCAAGTGAAGATATTGAGGAATAAGGAGGTGGCATCTGTTAAGTTCCTTTGGAGGAACCAACAAGTTTAGAGTGCTACATGGGAGGCTGGGGTGACATGCAAAAGCAATATCCTTATCTCTTCCACTCTTCTCAAGCCTAAGGTACTAACTCTAAGCCCCCTATGTAATTTCAAGTCTTGTATTTCGGCCCCTATGGCATTCATATGTACTTATGTTTAAGTTGGCAACTTTATGATGATTTTACACTTACGTTGAGATTTTGAAAATGGTGTTTTAAATGTAATGTTGCATTTTAGTTGAGGCTGATTATTTATGATTATTCTTGTCTTGTACGTCCCTTTTACATTCAGGGACGAATGTTCCCAAGGGGGAGATTTGAAACGACCCCAATAAATGCCCAAAAATGGTCTCTGAATGCCTGAAATTTTAAATTCCATATATCTCAAAATCTGTGGGAGATATCAGAAATCTGACTTCATATTCTTCTTCAGGGGGTCAAAATTAGGGGGGAATGGGTCTAACCACGATTTTAGAGCAATCGAATCATAATTTTGATTTTACCAAAATTTTAATTTTCAGAAACAATCTGCGACAGCACCACGATGCGCTGCTATCGTGGACATATGTTAATTTGGCCTCCACGATAGGTCCGGGACCTGTGTATTTTGTTGCTAGTGATTTCTATCTCACTCCAAGGCTTTGGGGTCTTTGGCCTAAGTTTTCCCAAATGTGTTTTTACCTATACTTAGTCTTATTTCACCCTCATATCATCCTAAACATTCCCCAATACTCACTCAAACACTTAGCCATATTTTCACTCCCCAAATACAAGTCCCAAACCCTCATTCCAAGCTAGGTTTTCCCTCAAGATTCTTCTTCAAGCTTCAAGTCTCCATCTCCAATCTTCACCACCAAGATTATCTCTAAGCTAAGGTTTGTGGGTTTCTTTCATGGGTTACTTTCACCCATTATACCCAAGTCTTGTTTTACTCAAATTTCATCATTTAAAGTATATTTACAAATGGGTCTTGCATATTATGAAATTCATTACACACTATGTTAAAGCTATGTAAAGTTGTGACTGTTTGCTAAGTTTTGAGGTATAAAACTTGGATCTAATATAAGATTTGAGGAGGGGTTTGATGTATATTTCTTGAGATTTTTTCGAGGTGTTGATTGATGGTTTGTTAATGGATTTTCTTATGTGATTTCATTTTTATATTTCATGGTTTTATACTACCATTTCACACCATTTAAGTGTTTGATAAAATATCCAGATGTGGTTTCTTGAGTAGTTGAAGGACTAAAGCATGAGATATGATATGAATCACTATATGATGATGAATTGAGCTTATATATATGATTTACTCTATATAATGTGTTGTATTAGACCATACCCAATCCGAGGAGATATGAGCCTGGGTAACCAAGGTGGGGATTTGTACTTATCAACCATGTGAGGGGTTTGTACGTCGCCACCGTGGTGATAAAGTGTTATTATCATCAGCCATGTGAGGGGATTGTACCACACCGCTAGGGTGATGGGGTGAAACCATCATCAACCATCAAGGGGTTTGTACCTTAAAAAGTTATCTTGGTCTCTTCTACATATACTATACCCTATATGAGCATAAGTTACTTGTACATGTTTTATTTATGCATTGATTATACATTCCATATTGTTATATTATGCCTATTGCCTATTGTTACGCATTTTGACTATGATGCCTAATTCTTGTTGCATTGCATCCTACATACTTAGTACATACAAATATACTAATGCATAATTTATGCCTACATGATGTTACCAAGTAGGAACCGGTGCCCAAGATGATCATATTCCTCCTCCACGTGGCTAGTCCGATACTACTCAAAGTAGTTGGTGTGTCCTCCACTTCAGGGACCTTAGTCTATATTGCTCTTATTATGTAATGAGACATTCTTCCTTATGTTCTATTTTGACAATGAGGGTGAGCCCGATTGCTTTATCTTGACTCCTGCTTTTATCAATGTATTAGAGGTGTTTGTTGGACATGTTATGTATCTATGATATGTGTTTTGACTCTTTTCTCTTGATTATGATATTGTACGAGCTTTTCCCTTAGCCCATATTCTTTCTCTTTAATGTCTTTTATATGCTTCCACGACCAATAATGTGTAATGACAACTTAAGAGGCTTGTTTGGGGTCCCTTCGAGTTCCCCATTTGTCGTGTCACGTCTAGGCCCTAGGCATGGAAGAAGCTCATCATTCAAGATATTCCATC
Source organism: Solanum ossicruentum (assembly GCA_025774065.1). Lineage (NCBI taxonomy): Eukaryota > Viridiplantae > Streptophyta > Magnoliopsida > Solanales > Solanaceae > Solanum > Solanum ossicruentum. The sequence goes on from JAOTQR010084581.1 coordinate 39,442, forward strand.
CATCTGGGATCAAATAAGATGTATCATGACCTGAAGGGAATGTTTTGGTAGGGAGGAATGAAAAAAGACCTTGCAGAATTTGTTGCATAACGTCCGAATTGCCAACAAGTCAAAGTAGAGCACCAAAAGTTGGGAGATTATATGCAATGTATAGAGCTTCTAATATGGAAATGTGACATGACTAATATGGATTTTATTACTTGGTTGCCTCGCTCTTTTCAGAAGTTTGACTCAATATGGGTAATAGTTGATCGACTCACAAAGTCAGCACACTTTCTACAAATTTAGAGTGATTGTTTGAAGTGGGTGAAACCACCTCACTTGGGCTAGATCTAGTACAACAAGCCATAAAAAAATAGGGTAATACAGCTGCGGCTAGAAATAGCCCAAAGTCGTCAAAAATCACATGTGGATACTAGGTGGAGAGGGATGGAATTCTCAGTAGAAGATTGGGTATTCTTGAAGGTATCCCCAATGAAAGGTGTTATGAAGTTTGGAAAGAAAGGAAAACTAAGCCCATGTTATATAGGGCCACATTAAATTAATAAAAGGTTTAGGCAGGTTGCATATGAACTAGAGCTACCCCAAGAGCTTTCAATGGTTTATCTTCGAAAATGCATAGGTGACCCATCTCGTGTCACTCCTATTAAATATGTGATGGTTACAGAATATCCAACCTATGAAGAGGTACCTATTGTTATTCTAGATCGTTAACTTGAGAAGCTATGGAATAAACAAATAGCTTTAGTAAAGGTACTTTGGAGGAACAAGCAAGCAGAAGCGATAACATGGGAGGCTGAGGAGGCAATGAGATCTAAGTACCTGTACTTAGTTGAAGCTAAAGAGGAAGTCTAACATGCAGAGTTGGGGCATTAATAGGTACGTATGTCTAAATACTTGTTGCATTGTCAAAAGTTTGTTTAAGTAAAGGTTTAAACTTGGTTAAGCTATCCAATTATGCCAACATTCGAGGACGAATGTTCCAAAAGGGGGGAGAATGTAATACCTCACATCTTATGTGTACTAGTCCTAGAAATATGTAAAATGATATGGCTTGGTCAAATTAGCACCCATTTTTGGAAGTGCTCGAATTTATTATTAAAGGGCTATATGTACGTCTAACACTTAAGAGGATCGAGTGTATATAAGCTTTAGATAAAATTAACGATATTACAACCTTAAATGAAGTGAAAGGAGTGAGGTGCTTGTAGGACTTAAGAATCTATCAGGTGAGTCACCTACGTGCTTAGCTTAAATATGCTAGGTAGACGGAGACGAGGCCCGATACCAAAATTGTCCAATTACAATAATGAATAAAGTTTTTTTAAAGGTGTAATCTATGCCCATGTTTTAGCATCATAAATGGATGATATTTACAGTTTAACATGAATAATTAAAAGGTCCCAAGTACATTCACAACTCACTTGACGATTTGGGCCCAAATCAAGTGAAAGGAAAAAAGAAAAGTTGGCAGCCAAGGCCCATCAAATTGGAACTTAATAAGGCCCAAGTGAAAGGGGAAAATGGTATATCAATCAATTGGTAAAATAAGGCTTAAAATTAAAAATAAAGTCGGCCACAGATTTCCTTTAAAAGGGCTTACAAACAGCTCCTTTAAGCCATTTCAACTTGGAAAAAAAATAGATTTTTTCAAAGTTTTCTCCCTACTCTTTCTTGACTTTATAAAGCAGCCACAAGAGAGTTTTAGGGTTCTTAGAGAACCCCTACACCTTTAAGGTAAAGTTATGTAAAGTTATTTGTGTGTTTAGTATGGTTTTTCATGAAAAACAAGAGGAATAGGCTGATTATACTTGTGCTGGAATTTTTGGACAGCATGTGTTCTAAAGATTGTTGCATACATTTCTTGCTTATTTGGAAACTCTTTTCTTCTTGGTTGGCTTGAGTATGAAGGGAGGTTGCTATTTCTAAAGATGTTTAATTTTTTGATGATGTATGAAAGTTGTTGCACCATTTTATCTTCCCCAAATAAATGAGTTCTTAGATGATGTCGTAATTATGCTCTTAGTAGGAACTTGTAGGCTGATACTTGGAGATTGTTATTTAATATTCTCTATATACTTTAGAACTATTTTAGGATTGTTGTTATTTATAAATATGGTAGGAATAGTTACGATAAAGTTGGAACGGGTTTGGGATTATTGACGTCGAAATATAGCAAAAGGACGTAATGTTATGCTGCTTACTTGTGTGTTGTGTAGAATTGTTATATGTTGATCTTTATGGGCTATTGTAAGACTATTACAGGGCTAAATCAAGATGGATATGACATGTAAATAAGAATGTGTATTAGAAAATACGATTAGAGGTGGAAAGGTTGAAAGAAGACTCTTGGGTTGCCAACTACACGCTTGCTGCCCGTGCCTTATTTTTTTATGAGATTGGATTACCAAGACTAATTCTAGCTGCTAATACTAGTTTTATCACATAATCTATTGTAGATAAGTATTTGGGGGAAGAGGAGGTTACTTAGAGGTAATTTCAAGGTCGTAAAATGAGGTATGTAAGGCTACTCAATTTTGTTTTACTTGGCATGAAATCTAGATTCTTCCTTGGCACATACAGGCACTTAGCAACTCTGACATAACTAATAACCATGTCTCCACTCTTTAACATATTCATATGCTTCTGTACGTAGTCATTTTCAAATCTGCATACATACTTGGATACAAAGATATATGAGCTCTTTTTGCTAAATAAAATTCATGTGTTGTTTCATCTCCTATGCACTTCATTAATTGTGTAACCTACTCTATTCATTGTGGTACTATTTTGGATGGTTATTTACATGTCACATGCTATATCTATGGTTCTACAGCTCAAATATTATGACAACCAAAAGAATCATCTCAAACGTAAATAAAACATAAAGTAAGTTGCTTATTGATGGGTGGTATCCCAGGGGTGGAAGAATCACCTAGCATGGGCCGATCCCATTTTTCAGGGGGCATCCCAGGGGTGAAAGGAAAGCCTACCATGGGTCGATCTTGATATTTATTTACCACTGATTAACTGGTCATTTGTATTATATGTTGTACACAGATTATATAGTCATATTGAATATTATGCCTATTACTTAATATTATGCATTTTGATTATGATGTCTATCCATTGTTTCATTACATCCTACATACTTAGTACATTAAAATGTACTAACGCATACTTTATGCCTACATGATGTCACCATGTAGGAACCAGTGCCCAAGTTGATCATCCTCCTCCACATGGCTAGTTTGGTGCTATTCAAGCTAGTTAGTGAGTCCTCCTCTTCGGGGACCTTTATGTTTCTTCTAGTAAATATTGAGACATTCATCTTTATTTTTTATTTTGACTATGAGGATAAGCCTGGCTACTTTGTCTTGGCCCCTACTGTTATCTATGTATTACAGGTTCTTGTTGGACATGTTAAGTATCTATGATATGGGTTTAACTCTTGTAACTTTACCATGACATTGTGCAAGCTTTTCCCTTAGCCTCAGTTTCCCCTTCTGTTATCTTTTATTCTTGAATTATTGCTTCTGTGTCCAAGGATGTGTAATGATGCTTTATGACTCTTTCTTGGGGTCCCTTCGGGTTCCCCTTACGCCATGTCACATCTAGGCCATAGGCTTAGGTTATGACAAACTTGGTATCAAGCACTAGGTTGATAGATCCTCAGAGTCCAACACACCGCGTCGATTAGAGTCCTATTCATGGTTGTGAAGTGCGCCATGACTATGAATATGAGGCTATAAGACATTTTAGAAAATGTTTCCCTTCTTCATGTTCTAAGTCATGCTATAGAGTTGTAGTAAGTTTTTTCCCCTAACGATTGTTCTTTGGTATGCTAGATCATGCCAAACACTAGAGGAAGATGGGCCCAAACTGTCGAGGAGCAACCTACCAATGGTGAGCTCCGGGATGCCCTTACCATGCTTGCCCAAGTGGTGGCCAACCAAGTCCAACAAGGGGCCCAAGCCCCTCATGGTACTACCTTGAGAGCTAGGGTGAGAGACTTCATAAGGATGAATCCTCTGATTTTCCATGGGTCAAAGGTGGATGAACATCCACAAGAGTTCAGTGATGAGGTCTACAAAATCTTGAATATCATGGATGTTGGGCCAAATGAAAAGGCGGATTTGGCGGCATACCAACTCAAAGGGGTAGCACAAATTTGGTATGAGCAATGGAAGGGTGAGAAGGGGTTTGGTAATGTGGTGCTTTAGGAGGAGTTCAAATTGGCCTTCCTTAATCGATTTTTCCCTCTTGAGCTTAGGGAAGCAATATTGGTATAGTTTATGAACTTGATACATGGTACTATGAGTGTGAGGGAGTATTCCCTCAAGTTTAATTAACAATCAACATATGATCCACATTTGATGGCCGATCCTAGATCTAGGATGAATAAGTTCATGATGGGAGTCTCCGACTTGGTAAGTGAAGAATGTTGGTCTGCCATGCTAATTAGTGACATTGACTTGTCTCAGTTGATGAACTATTCTGAGCAAATGAAGGAGGAGAAATTGAGTAAGTGAAGGGTCATGAGGCCAAGAGGGCCTAATTTAAGGGTAAATTCCAAAAAGGTTGCTAAATTTCATCAAGGCTAAGGGCCTTCTGATACTACTAATACGGGGCTTGACAATGACTTCCCTAGGCCTCAAGGTGTTGGTGGGATGGCTCCTATTAATGTGTGTCCTATATGTGGGCAGGGCCATAATGGCCTGTGTTTGAAGGGTTCAAATGCATGCTATGAATATGGGGAGCCTGGTCACAAGAAGGTAGATTGTCTAAGAAACCGTGGTAAGGTCTTAGGTGCTAATGTGGTCTCATTGGGGAGAGGTTGTCCATAAGGTGGTGACCCAAGGAACAATCAATTTTATGCTCTATATGGGAGGCAAGGAGTTGGTGAGGTCCCCGATGTTGTTATCGGTATGTTGAAAATCTTTGACTTTGATGTGTATGCTTTAATTGATTTGGGTACCACTCTCTCCTTTGTTACCCCTCTTGTTACTAAAAAAGTTTCATCTCGTCCCCGATTATTCCATGAGTCATATGAAGTGGCTACTCCTATTGGCGCCTCTATTGTTGCTAAGAAAGTCTATAGAAGTTTTCCTATTTGTATTTTGCACAAGTTGTTACCTTGTGATCTTGTTGAATTAGACATGACAGATTTTGGTATTATTATTGTGATGGGTTGATTGCATGCCTACTATGCTGCTATTAATTGTAGAACCCGTAGGGTCAAGTTTCAATTTCCTAATGAACCCTTCCTTGAGTGGGAAAGTCAAGATGTGGTTGTCAAGGGTAGATTCATTTCATACATTAAAGCCCATAAGTTGATTTCTAGGGGATTTTTGTATCATATTATGAGGGTTAAAGATGTGGAGTCCAAAGTCCCCACTATTGAGTCGATCCCCCTTGTAAATGAGTTTTTCGGTGTCTTCCCAAATGACCTTCCTGCTGTCCCTCCCGAGAGAGAGAGAGATTTTGGGATAGATCTGCTTCCTAACACTCAATTTGTCTCCACTCCCCCATACCATATGGCCCCAGCGAAGTTAAAGAAGTTAAAGGAGCAATTGAATGATTTGTTAGAGAAGGGGTTTATTAGACCTAGCCAATCACCTTGGGGTGAGGTTTATTAGCCCTAGCCAATCACCTTGGGGTGCTTTGGTATTATTTGTGAAAAAGAAGGATGGGTCACTTATAATGTGCATTGATTACCGGCAACTCAATAGGGTCACTACAAAGAACCAATATCCTCTTCCGAAAATTGATGACTTATTTTACCAATTTCAAGGGGCTAGCTTCTTCTCTAAGATTGATCTTCAGTCCGGGTATCATCAAGTGAGGGTGAGGGAGTGTGATATTCCCATGATGGCCTTCTAGACTAGATATGGGAATTATGAGTTTTTTGTGCTTTCGTTTCGATTGACTAATGCACCGGCTATCTTCATGGACCTAATGAATAGGGTCTTCAAACATTACCTTGATTCCTTTGTTGTGGTCTTCGTTGATGATATTTTGATCTACTCACATAGTAGGGAGGAGCATATAGGTCATTTGAGGGTTGTATTACAAAGGTTGAGAGAGGATAGATTGTATGCTAAATATGACAAGTGTTAAATGTGGTTGAAAGGAGATTGCATTCATGGGTCATATAGTGTCGAGGGATGGTATAAAAGTGGATCCTAAGAAAACTGATGTAATTAGGAATTGGCCTAGACCATTGAACCTGTCAGATATTAGGAGCTTCTTCGGTCTTGCGGCTTACTATAGAATATTTGTTAATGGGTTCTCCTCCATTGCTTCCCTAATGACAAAATTGACTTCAAAGAAGGTTAAGTTTGAGTGGACCAACGAATGTGAGAGGAGCTTCCAAACATTGAAGGATAGGCTTGTGTTTGCTCCTATATTGTCACTACCGGATGGGTATGGGGGTTTTGCTGTGCATTGTGTTGCATTTAAGATTGGTTTGAATTGCGTGCTAATGCAAAATGGTAAGGTTATAGCTTATGCTTCTAGACAACTCAAGGTACATGAAAGGAATTACCCTACCCATGATCTAGAGTTAGCCACCATTGTGTTTACATTAAAGATTCGGCATCATAACTTGTATAGGGTACATGTTGATGTCTTCACAGATCATAAGAGCCTCCAATATGTCTTCACTCAAAAAGATCTCAACTTGAGACAAAGAAGGTGGCTAGAACTTCTCAAAGATTACGACATGAGTATGCATTATCATCTAGGTAAGGCAAATGTGGTGGCGAATGCTTTGAGATAGGTGTCCATGGGTAGCCTAGCTTGTATTGATGGTGGTGGTAAGGAAATGGCTAGGAAGGTGCATAGATTGGCTAGATTGGGGGTTAGATTGGAAGAGGTTGGTGATGATGGTGTGGTTGTTGTTGATGGGTCTACGTCTTCTTTTGTTGATGAGGTAACAGCAAAACAAAATCTTGACTCTTCCTTGCTTGAATTGAAGGCCTTGGAGAAAGTGGGCAAAGTAGAGGTTTTCTCCCAAGGGGGAGATGGTGCCCTTAGGTACAAAGGTAGTTTTTGTGTACCTTGTGTTAATGGTTTGAGAGAGAAGATCCTTGATGTGGTCTATAATTCTTGTTATTCTATTCACCCCGGTTCCACAAAAATGTATAGAGACTTGAGGGATGTGTATTGGTGGGGAGGCATGAAGAGGGACATTTCCAGTTGTCATAGTGGTCAACAAGTCAAAGCCGAACATCAAAGGTTGGGTGGCCTAACTTAAGACATAGAGATTGTTGGGATAATGCATACTCTTCCTCCCACATCGGTGGTGGAAGGTCAAAATGACCAACTTAAATAGGTTGAACCAATCTCATTAGTATGAGGCCTTTTGGGAGATGCCCAAAAACAAATCCGTGAGGGCTTGGCCCAAAGCAGACAATATCATACTAATGTGGGGTTGGGGTGCGGATGCACACGGTCACAACAAGTGGTATCAGAGCCCAGGTTCGGAGGGCAGGAGTGATGGACCGACGTGTGCGGAGTCACCGGTGTGACATTAGGACCAAAGGGATCTGCAAGGGTGCCTTGTATCGAAAGTCTTCCTGTCAAGTTGGTACAGGCGGCGTGTCCCGCAGGTTATTGCGGCGGTGCAAGATAATTTGGCGGATCAGATGGTGTAATCTAGCGATGTGGAGGTCTGCGGTAATGCCTTGTGTCGAAAGTCTTCCCGACGGGATGATCGGGCGGCATGTCCCGCAGGTTGTTGCGACGGTACAAGATGGTGACAGATCTTAAATCGATGGTCTGCGGTAATACCTTGTGTCAAAAGTCTTCCCAACAGAATGGTCAGGCAGCGTGTCCCGCATGCTGTTGCGGCGGTACAAGATGGTGACAGATTTGAATTGATAATCGCTGGAGGGGAGGCCACGAGATTGTGTGGTCAGAGTTTGAGGGGAGGTTTGTTGGGATAATGCAAACTCTTCCTCCCACATCGGTGGTGGAAGGTCAAAATGACAAACTTAAATAGGTTGAACCAATCCCATTAGTATGAGGCCCTTCGGGAGATGCCCAAAAACAAATCCATGAGGACTTGGCCCAAAGCGGACAATATCATACTAATGTGGGGTTGGGGTGCGGGTGCACACGGTCACAACAGAGATTCCCACTTGGAAGTGGGAGGTGATTAATATGGATTTTGTAGTTGGGTTGCCCAAGACTAGAAGAGGTTTTTATTCCATTTGGGTTGTGGTTTATAGGATGACTAAATCGGCTCACTTTCCACTAGTTAAGGCTACATATGGAGCTTAAGAGTAAGCAAGGTTGTACATTCATGAATTGGTGAGGTTGCATAGGATTCCTTTTTCCATCATATCATATCATGGTGCACAATTCACGTCACACTTTTTAAGGTCTTTTCAAAGGTGTCTTGGTACCAGAGTTCACCTTAATATGGCCTTCCACTGTCAAACGGATAGCCAAGCCGATAGAATAATTCAAACACTTGAGGATATGCTTAGGGCTTGTGTTTTGGAGCTTAGAGGTAGCCGGGATGATCACCTTCCATTGATTGAGTTTGCCTACAACAATAGTTATAACTCTAATAACAATATGGCTCCACTTGAGGCTCCTTTATGGGAGACAATGTAGATCACTGGTGGGTTGGTTTGAGGATGGAGAGCTGGCATTATTTGGCCGGATCTGGTTGTGGAGGCTCTTGAGAAGGTTAAGATGATTAGGGAAAGGTTGAGGACAACCTAAATTCATCAAAATCTTATGCCGATGTAAGAAGGAAAGACCTGGAATTCCAAGTGGGTGATTGGGTCTATTTGAAGGTTTCTCCAATGAAAGGTGTCGTCTATTTTGGTTAAAAAGGGGAAATTAAGTCCAAGGTATGTTGGTTATTATGAGGTGATAGAGAGGATTGGCAAGGTATCTTATGAGTTGAAGTTTCCTAGTGAACTGAGTTTGGTTCACCCGGTGTTCCATGTCTCTATGTTGAGGAAATGTGTTGGTGATCCTAATGACATTGTGTCTCTTGATGTTGTGGGTGTTTTTGAGGATAACTTGACTTATGAGGAGGTTTCGATTTAAATCTTGGATAAGCAAGTAAAGAGATTCAAGAACAAAGAGGTGGGATCCGTTAAGGCCCTTTGGAGGTACCAACAAATTGAAAGTGCTACATGGGAGGCCGAAGCGGACATGCAAAGGTGGTATCCTTATCTTTTCCATTCAACTCAAGCCTGAAGTACTAATCCAAAGTCCCCTATATAATTTCAAGTCTCATGTTTTAGCCCTTAAGTCATTCATATGCATTCATGTTTAAGTTAGTAAACTTATGATGATTTTACACTTATGTTGAGAATCTGAAAGTGGTGTTTTACATGTTATATTGCATTCTTCTTGGGGCTGATTTGTTGATGATCACTTTTGTCTGTACATCTCTTTTACATTCAGGAATGAATGTTCCCTAGGGGGTGATATTTTAACGATCCCAAAAAGTGCCCAAAATGTGCCTCGGAATGCCCAAAATTTTAAATTCCATATATCACAAATTTCATATGCGTATCAAAAATCTGACTTCACATTCTTGCTCAGGGGGTCAAAGTTAGGGGTAAAAGGGTCAATCCTGATTTTAGAGCAACCGAATCACAATTTCAATTTTCCAAAATTTTGATTTCTAGTGACGATCTGCGACAATACCGCGACGTATAGCTGTCATGTACATGTGTAGTTTGGCCTCTACAATAGCTCCGTATCACGGACCTATGTATTTTGTTGCCAATGATTTTTCATCTCGGTCCAAGGCTTTTGGGTCTTGGGCCTAAGTGTTCCCAAATGTGTTTTCACCTATACTTAGCCTTATTTCACCTATCATCTAAAAACATTCCCCAATATCCTCTCAAACCCTTAGACTCATACTTCACCCTAAATTCAAGTCCAAAACTCAAGACCAATCTTGAGGATTTCTTCAAGGTTCTTCTTCAAGCTTCAAGTCTCCATCTCCAATCTTCACCAAGCTCATCTCCAAGCTAAGGTATACGGGTTTCTATCATGGGTTCCTTTCACCCATGATTCCCAAGCCTCCTTTCATTTAAATTTAGTGATTTAAAGTTGATTTAAAAATAAGTTTTGATTATTATGAAATTCAGTGCACACTATGTTAAAGCTATGTAAAGTTGTGACTGTTTTGCTATGTTTTGAGCTATAAATCTTGGATCTATTGTAAGATTTGATGAGGGGTTTTAATGTATATATTTGATGGTGTTGCAAGGTAGTGATTGATTGTTTTTCAATGGATTTTCTTGCATGATTTTATCTCTAAATTGCAAGGTTTTATACTACCATTTCACACCCTCTAAGTATTTGATAAAATGTTCGGATGTGGTTCTTGAGGATTTGAAGGTCCAAAGCATGAGATATAATATGAATGATATTATGATGATGAAATGAGCTAATTTATATGATATATTCTATAGAAAGTGTTGCATTATATCATACCAGATCTGAATAAAGTGTTGCATTATATCATACCAGATCTGGGGGGACAAGAGCTTGGGTAACCATGTTGGGGGTTTATACTCATCAATCATGCGAGGTGTTTATACTTCGTCACCATGTTGGTAAGGTGTGATTTCCATCAACCATGTGAGGGGTTTACACCACACAACTACCAAGGGGATTATACCTTGAATAGCTAGCTTGGTCTCTTCTACACATATGATATCCTACATGAGCATGAGTTACTTAAGCATGTTTTACGTAAGTATTGATCATACATGTCATATTGTATATTATACCTATTGCTTAATATTATGCATTTTGATTATGATGCTTATCGATTGTTGCATTGCATCCTACATACTTAGTATATCCAAATGTACTAATGCATAGTCTATGCCTACATGATATCACCATGTAGGAACCGGTGCCCAAGTTGATCATCCTCCTCCATATGGCTAGTTCGGTGCTATTCAAGCTAGTTGGTGAGTCCTCCACTTTGGGGACCTAGTCTATGTTTCTTCTAGCATGTATTGAGACATTCATCTTTATTGTTTATTTTGAATATAAGGGTGAGCCCGATTACTTTGTCTTGGCTCCCACTCTTATCTATATATTAGAGGTGTTTGTTAGATATATTAAGTATCTATGATAATGGGTTTAACTCTTGTACTTTGACCATGATATTGTGCAAACTTTTTCCTTAGCCTTGGTTTCCCCATTCTTTTATCTTTGATCCTTGATTTATTGCTTCCGCATCCAAGGATGTGTAATGATGCTTTGTGAGGCTTGCTTGGGGTCCCTTCGGGTTCTCCTTATGTTGTGTCACGTCTAGGCCCTAGGCTTCGATTGTGACAATAGCATTATGTTCATGTGATACTCACTAGGCTAGGATAGAGCTTAAAAAGTAGCATATTTATGTACATATGATTCTCACCATGCTAGGATAGACACTATAGGGTGAGGGCCGAGCCTACCTTGACAAAGTAGGCTCCTCTTTTTCTCGGTGTAGAGGGAACATCAAAATTTTGTGTAATAGTCTACATGGTCTTATGCCGATTATGCTCTAATTTCCATGTATGTATTCTAGGTGATGAAATGGTTTTATGATGCTTCTATTCATGGTTTTAAACATGCATTGATTATTAATATCTTGTCCTTACTCTATTGCTTAGGAATATGTATATTGATATTATGATATGATATTTCCTTGATACAATACGTACATACATACTAAATACATTCCACATATTAATGAATACTTCTTTGCCTACATGGTCAAACCATGTAGGGAGGGGTGACGACAAGGCTTTTCCTCTTTTTCATGGCTAGAGTTAGATTGCGCTTTGAAGATTTTAGGTGAGTTTCCATACTTCGGGGACAAGTTTTATTCTTGTTATGCTTTCATGTAGAGACTTTATGATTTCACTTGTTATTGTATCTTGAGGGTTAGCTAATAACATGTCTTAGACACTGTCAATGTCCATGCTGTAGAGGCATGTTTTGGACTAAGTATGTGCAAATTCCTAAGGGAAACTATGACTTTGATGCTAGTATGTTTCATTTCCTTACTCTCTTATGAATTGCTTACTTTATCTTATATATGCTTCTTATGTGAACAAGATGCTTGGATGGGGCATCTTCGAGTATCACATTTGTTGGTTTACGGCTAGGCCCAAAGTTCAGGCTATGATAAACTTGATATAAAAGCACAAAGTTTGAAAGTATCCTAGGAAGTCCAACTTGTTCTATCTAGAAGAATCTTTTTTCATATATGTGAGGTGTACCACATCCATGAGTGAGGGGCTGTGAAATATCTATGAAATCTTTGCTTCCTTTGTGATCTATGTCTTTCCCTCAAGACTCCCATTTCCTAATGTTTGTCCTTTGATAATTTCAAAAAATGCCTCCACAATGTGCTTCATTGCCTAGGAGAGTCGATGCTTATGAGGACCAAATTCCTTCAGCTCCTCAAGGCTCTCAAGTCAACCAAGTGGCTAATTGGGAGTTTAGGTTTGCTATTACTATGTTGGCTCAAGTTTTTGCTTCTCCAGAGACTCTTACTCTGGCTTCAAGGGTGATTGATTTTTGTAGCATGAATACTCTAGAGTTCCATGTTTCCAAAGTAGATGAGGATCCATAAGAGTTTATTGATGATGTCTGCAAGGTGGTGGAGATTATGAGGATGTCATTCGAGAAGAAGGCCTAATTGTAGACTTATCAACTAAAGGGAATTTCTTAAGTTTGGTTTACACAATGGAAGTCCAAGAGCATTGAAGAAGGTTTTATTGATTAGAAAATATTTAAGGCTACTTTCATTCATCGTTTCTTCCCACTTGAATTAAGGGAAGCTAAGGTGATGGAGTTCATGAATTTGATGCAAGGTGGCATGAGTGTGAGGTAGTAAGCCCTCAAGTTCACAGAATAGTCCAAGTATGCTCCTTCTTTCATTGCCGACTCTAGGGTCTAAATGAACAATTTCACCACGGATGTATCCAACTTGGTGAAGATGGAGTATAAAGTCGAAATGCTCATCAAGGATATGGATATTTCTTGCCTATAACATATGCCAAACAAGTGGACCACGAGAAACGTCAAAGGGTAAGGGTGAGGGAGTCCAAAGGGCTCATTTTGATAGAGGATTTTCACATGCTATGACTGGTAGTGGTCATCTCCAATAAGACAAAGCATCATCCAACACTGCTCCTAAAAGGTTTAATAAGGATAGGATGTATAACTCTAAGGGTCAAGTTCATAGCCCTAAGAGTCGTGGTGCGATCCCTCCTAGGTGTCCCAAGTGTGGGAGGAACCATATCGATGATTACTTGAGAGAAACGGGAGAATGATATAATTGTCGAAAGATGGGGCACAAGTTCTATGAGTGCCCTAATGTTACTAATAAAATGAAGGAAGGGTGTCAAAATAATCAAATGGTTCTCAGAAGGCAAGTACAACAAGGTACCAAGCTCAAGGAGGTGGTTCACATGGTAATCGATTTTATGCTTTATATGTTAGGAAAGAGGTTGAGTCTCCCGATGTAGTTACAGGTATGTTAAGAATATTTGGTGTATATGCTTTGCTTAACCTCGGTGCTAATATTTCTTGTCACTCCTTACCTTGCCATAAAATTTGACATATCTCCCAAAGTCTTGTTAGAGCCTTATTCGATTTATACACTATTTAGTGAGTCAAACCTAGCCAAGAAAGTCTATAGAAATTATCATTTGCCATTCTTGCATAAATTCTTTTCATGTGATCTTGTTAAACTTGATATGACCAATTTTGATGTTATTCTTGGTATGCATTGGTTGCATGCATTTTATGCCTCTATTAATTGTAAAACTCATAGAGTGACATTCCAAGGTCCTAATGAGTCCATTCTTGAGTGGAGAATAAATTTGGGTTTCAAGAGTAAGTTTGTATCTTATGAAAAGGCTATGAAAATGATCTCCAAGGGTGCATATATCATGTTTTTCAGGTTTTGGATGTTGAGTCTAATGTTTCTTTTCTTGATTCCATTCCTATAGTTAATGAGTTTCCCGATGTCTTTCCCATTGACTTACCCGGTATTCCTCCCGAAAGGGAAATTCACTTTGGCATTGATCTTTTACTAGACACTTAATCTATTTCTATAACTCCATATCAAATGGCCCTGGAAGTTGAAAGAAGTGAAGGATCAATCAAGAGACTTGGTTGATTAAGGGTTTATAAGGCTCAGTGTATCTCCCAGGGTTGCTCCCATAATGTTTGTAAGAAAGAAGGATGATTCACTTTGGATGTGTGTGGACTATCGACATCTGAATAAGGTGACTATAAAAAACAAGTATCCACTTCTGAGGATGATGATCGATTTGATCAACTACAAGGTGCAAGCTAGTTTTCTAAGATTGATATCTGGTCTAGGTATCACCAATTGAGGGTGAAGGAGGATGATATTTCAAAGATGGTATTTAGAACTTAGTATGGTCGTCTTGAATTCTTGGTTATGTTATTTAAATTAATAAATGCTCCCGTAGCTTTCATGGACTTGATGAGTAGGATCTTCAAACCATATTTGAATATGTGTGTCATTGTGTTCATAGATGATATATTAGTTTGTTCACGGGATGTAGCATGAGGACCATTTATGGATTTTGTTGCAAACACTGACAGATAAGCAACTATTTGCCAAGTTTAGTAAGTGTAAGTTTTGGCTGAGGGAGGTGGAGTTTCTTGGCCACATTATTTTGAGTGATGGTATTATAGTTGATCCGAAGAAGACCAAGGGCAGTTGTATGTCCCTAATATAGATGGTCTAAGGAAAAAGATACTTGATGAGCATCATAACTCTAAGTATTATATTCATCTGGAATCCATCAAAATGTATAGACACTTGAGAGAGTTGTATTGGTCGAATGGTATGAAGAAAGATATAGCAAGGTGTATAAAGGGTGTTCAAATTGCCAACAAATAAAGGTGGAATACCAAAGATCACCCCAAGACATTGACATACCTACTTGGAGGTGAATATGAACTTCATCACGAGTTTGCTGAGGACTAGGAAGCAGTTTGACTCAATATGAGTGGTTGTTGATAGAATGATGAAAATATCCTACTTTTTGCCAGTAAAGATTTCTTATGATGTCAAAGGTTATGCTAGAGTCTACATTCAAGAATTGGTAAAATTTCATAAGGTACCATTGTTTATTATATCAAATCATGGTGCTAAATTTACTTCTCATTTGTAGGGGTCCTTCCTAAAGGGACTTGGTACAAAAGTGAAGCTAAGTACTGCATTTCATCCTCAAATGGATGGCCAAGCCATAAGGACAATCCAAATGTTGGGGAATATGTTGAGGGCATGAGTTTTGACTTCAAAGGTGGTTAGGATGATCACCTAACCATCATTGATTTTGCATACAACATAGTTCTCACTCGAGTATTAAGATGGCACTGTTTGGAGCTTTGTATGGTAGATGGTGTAGATCCCCCGTGGGATGGTTAGAAGTTAGAGAGATGTCCTTGATTGGACAAGATTTTGTACTTGGCGCTATGGAGAAGGTGAAGGCTATAAGCGAATGGTTGAAGGCTTCCCAAAGTCCTCAAAAGTCATATGCCAATATTAGAAGAAGAGTGCTTGAGTTTAAGTAAGGTGATTGAGTTTATTTAAAGGCTTCACCTATGACAAGAGCATTGCATTTTGGTAAGAAGGGTAAATTGAGTCCTAGATATGAGGGACCTTGTAAGATTGTTAAGATAATTTAGGAGGTAGCTTATGAGTTAGGATTTTCTATAAAGTTATCTTTAATTCATCTGGTGTTAAATGTGTCAATGTAAAGAACATGGGTGATCCTAATTGTATTATTCCATTGAAAGATGTGACCATCGAGGAAGATTTGACCTATGAAGAAGTATTGATTGAGATTTTGGACTTGCAAGTGAAGAGATTGATAAATAAGGAAGTTACATCTGTCAAACTGTTGTAGAGAAACCAACAAGTTGAGAGTGCTACTTGACAAGTGGAGGCGGGCATGATGAAATGATATCCTTACCCCTTTTTTTCTCTTTAAGCCCAAGGTACCTAAATATGATCTACTCTCCTAAATTCTTACAAATACATGTTTCCTTGTCATATTGCATGCATGCATAATCATGAGACTGTTTTTTGAATGATGATCGAGGTATAAGTTTGATTATTTCATGAAAATGATGTTGATGTTACATTCTTGGATTCATGCTGAGTTGTTGGATATGTATTTACTTTACTCGAGTTTGCTTCTGTCTCATTCGAGGATGAATGATCCCAAGACAGATATTGTAACACCATTATGTTGAAAAGCTTAGAAAATGGAAAATTTCAAAAATTTTGAGACTAACTGGTGTTATGAGCCAATCTACAGCTCGTGGATTGAACCATAGGTCGTAGAAAGGTTTCGTGGTTGAGGTCCTGAAGTTGGTGAAAATTTTTGGTCACTGGAAGTCTTAGTACAAAGGACTATACAAGTTGTAAATGTGATTATGGCTCATAGACTGGATTATAAAAGGGGCCCTAAGGAATGGAATTATTTTAAGTTTAGAAGGAATTTACGAAAGGGTTCTATAATCCGTAAATGGAACTACGGGTCGTAATGTGGACTTATGGTTTCTAGGTGCAATGATTAGTAGACCAATTTTCGGGACATGCCTAATTTGAGTCAATGTATGGCTAGTAGAGTAGATTATGGGCCATAAATTGTGGCTCGTAGATGGGTCTGACAATTTTTAAATGAAGAGCTTTTTGGCCATCTCCTACCTGTTTAACTCCTAAACTAGTCGTTTTGACCCTTCTAACTAACTTATCCTACTCAATTCCTATAAAAACCTATTCCTAATTCATTCACTCTCAAATTTATAAAATTTCTCTCTTTAAGAAAGGACTCTATTGGAGCTAGGGTTTCAATCTTTTGGATAAGGATTTCCAGGTCTTCCATCTCTAATTCCTAAGCTTCTCACTTGAAATATGTACTTCATTCATGGACTAGATTCATCCATTGTCACAACCCAAGAGGCCCAGACGTGACACGGAGAATGGGGAACCCGAAGGAACCCCAAGCAAGCCTCTCAACTTATCATTACACATCATTGGTTAAGAAAGTATGTAAAAGACATAAAACAAGCATAAGGGCCTAAGGGATAGTTTGCCCAAAACATTAATATCAAAGACAAGGAGTCATAGCTCATATCATACTTGCACAACCTGTCCAACAAACACCTCTAGATACATAGATGGAGTGGGGGCCAAGACAAGGTAATTGGGCTCACCCTCATAGTCAAAATAGAACATAAGAAAGTGTCTCAATACAGGGGTAATAGCAATCATAAGATAAAGTACCCAAAATGGAGGACTCACCAACAAGCTTGGAATAGCACCGACTAGCCATGTGGAGGAGGAGGATGATCAACTTGAGCGCCGATCCCTACATGGTGATATCATGTAGGCAAGAGTATGCATTAGTACGTTTGAATATACTAAGTATGCGGGTGCAATGCAAAAATAAATAGATATGTTACTTAAAATACATACATTAGACAATAGGTGAAGCATAACAATATGATATGTATGATCAATGCATAAGTAAAATATGTTTTCAATAACTCATGCTCACATAAGACATCATATATGTAGAAAAACCAAGCTAGAATCCTAACTATGGTTGGGAGGTGCCATTTACACCTGGACACCCTGGTGGTAAGGTACTACACTACTCACATGATTCATTCCATTCACACCTGGACACCCTGGTGGCAAGTTGCTACACCCCTCACAGGGTTGATGCCATTCACACCTGGACACCCTGGTGGCAAGGTACTACACCCCTCACATGGTTGATGCCATTCACGCCTGGATACCCTGATGGCAAGGTACACACCCCTCACATGGTTATCTGGACTTATTTCACTAGGCTCATTTCATCATCATAAGCTCATTTCATCATTATAGCATCAATCATATCATATCTTATGCTTTGGACCTTGAATTTCTCAAGAAAAAATAACAGGACATTTTATCAAACATCTTGAGGTGTGTAATGGGGGTAAAAGACCAGACAATTTTGAGATGCAAGCATGCATGAAAACTTATTTTAAAACCATCAATCAACACACTGCAGCACCCCCAAGACATTCATATCAAAATTCTTCATCAAATTCAACATTAGATGCAAGATTTATAGCTCAAAACATGCTAAAACAACCATACTTTCATGAACTAAAATCATTGTGCAGTAAATTTCTCAATATACAAGACCCGCATGTAAAATTAACTTTAAATCATGCAATATTAGTAAAAAGCAGGCTTAGGCACCAAGGGTGGAAGAACCCAGTGGTTCAACACCATATAACTTAGCTTTGGAGAAGTTCTTGGTGAAGTTGAAAATGGAGGCTTGAAGCATGAAGAAAATCCTTATTACGGATGAGGGTTATGAGTCTTGAATTTGAGATTGAAAATATGGCTAAATGTTTTGGGAAGTAATGGATAATGTTTAGAATGATATAAGGGTGAAATTTGGCGAAGTATAGATAAAAACATATTTGGGAAACTTAGGCCCAATACTTGAATGTTTTGGGCCACACAAGAAAAACACTGCTAGGTAAATACACATCTACGTGTCATGGAGAGGACGTGGAGAAAATTTTGTACAGAAGTGCACCCAAGGCGCGCCATGGTGGCATCACGGAAAGCTCTCTGGAATTCGTCACTTAAAAATATATAATTGCTATTCTTTCACTCTTAAATCGAGGTTAGACCCTTTTACACCTAATTTTGATCCCCTGATCATGAATATGAAGTCAGATTTTTGAAATAACGAATGGATTTTTAGATATATGGAAATTGAAATTCTGGGCATTCCGAGGCACTTTTTTGGGCACTTTTTGGGGTCACTTCATTATCTCCCCCCTGAGAACATTCGTCCCCGAATGTAAAAGAGATGTACAAGGAAGGAGTGATCATAAAAAAATTAGCCCCAACAAGAATTCAACATAACATGTAAAACATCATTTTAAATTCTCAATATAAATATAAAATCATCATAAGTTTACCAACTTAAACATGAATGCATATGAATGACATACGGGCTGAAATGTAAGACTTGAAATCACATATGGGACTTATGATTAGTACCTTAGGCTTGAGTGGAGTGGAAAATATAAGGATACCGCTTTAGCATATCCACATGGGCCTCCCAATTAGCACTTTCAACTTGTTGCTTCCTCCAAAGGACCTTAACGGATGCTACATCCTTGTTCCTCAATCTCTTTACTTTCCTATCTAAGATCTAAAATAGAACCTCTTCATTGGTTAAGTTATCTTCCAAATTACCCACAACATCTAGAGGAACAATGGCATTAGGGTCACCAACGCATTTTCTCAACATAGAGACATAAAACACTAGATGCATCAAATCCATTTCACTAGGCAACTTCAACTCATAAGCTACCTTGCCAAACCTCTTAATCATCTCATAAGGACCAACATACCTTGGACTCAACTTCCCCTTTTTACCAAAGCGGACCATACCTTTCATTGGAGAAACCTTCAAATAGACCACATCACCCACTTGGAATTCTACGTCTCTTCATCTCACATTAGCATAGGATTTTTGAAGACTTTGGGCGGTCCTCAACCATTCCCTAATCATCTTAACCTTCTCAAGAGCCTCCTTAACCAAATCCATCCCCAATAAAGCCAGCTCTCCAACCTTAAACCAACCAACTGGTGATCTACAATGTCTCTCATAAAGAGCCTCAAATGGAGCCATACTGATGCTAGAGTGATAGCTATTGTTGTAGGCAAACTCATTTAATAGAAGATGGTCATCGCAGCAACCTTTAAGCTCCAATACACAAGACCTAAGCATAACCTTAAGTGTTTGAATCGTCCTATCGGCTTGGCCATCCATTTGAGGGTTGAAAGTCGTACTAAGGTGAACTTTGGTACCGAGACCCCTTTGAAAAGACCTCCAAAAGTGTGAAGTGAATTGTGGACCCTGATCTAATATGATGGATAATGGAACCCCATGTACCCTCACTAACACATGGCTATACAACCTTGCGTACTCTTCAGCCCAATACGTAGTCTTAACCGGTAGAAAGTGAGTCGATTTCGTCATCCTATAAACCACCACCCATATGGAATCAAAACCTTTGCTAGTCTTGAGCAGCCTAACAACAAAGTAGATGTTAATCACCTCCCACTTCCAAGTAGGAATCTCTATGTCTTGGGTTAGGCCACTCAGCCTTTGATGTTCGACTTTGACTTGTTGACAACTATGGCAACCGAAAACAAATTTAGCAATATCTCTCTTCATGCCTCCCCACCAATACACATCCCTCAATTCTCTATACATTTTGGTGGAACTAGGGTGGATAGAATAAGAAGAGATATGGGCCTCATCAAGAATTCTCTCCCTCAAACCATCAACACATGACACACACAACCTACCTTGGTATCTAAGGGCCCCATCTCCCCCTTGGGAGAAATCCTCTACTTTGCCCTCTTTCACCAAGGCCTCCAATTCAGGCAAGGACGAGTCTAGATCTTGTTTGGCTATCACCTCATCAACAAAGGAAGATCTAGAACTATCAACAATAACTACACCATTACCCATACCTTCAAACCTAACCCCCAACTTAGCCAATCTATGCACCTCCCTATCCATCTCCCTATCACCACCATCCACAAGAGCTAGGCTACCCATAGACACCCGACTCAAAGCATCTGCCACAATATTAGCCTTACCCGAATGATAATGCACATTCATGTCATAACCTTTGAGAAGCTCTCGCCACTTTCTTTTCCTCAAGTTGAGATCTTTTTGTGTGAATACATATTGAAGGCTCTTATGATCGGTGAAGACATCAAAATGCACCTCATACAAATAATGTCGCCAAATCTTAAATGCAAACACCACGGCGACTAATTTAAGATCATGGGTAGGGTAGTTCCTTTCATGGACTTTGCGTTGCCAAGAAGCATAGGCTATGACCTTACCATTTTGCATTAGTACACAACCCAAACCAACTCTAGATGCATCACAATACACCACAAAACCCTCAAGCCCATCCGGTAATGACAATATCAGAGAGGACACATGTTTATCTTTCAATTGCTCTTTTAGCTCCTTCAGCTTCGCTAGGGCCATATGATAAGGGGGGATGGAGATAGGTTGAGTGTCGGGAAGGAGATCTATGCCAAAATGTATCTTCCTTTGGAGAGGGATACCGGGAAGGTCATTTGGGAAGACATCAAGAAACTCGTTTACAATAGGGACTGACTCAATGGAAGGGACCTTTGACTCCACAGCTTTAACCCTCACAAGATGACACAAACACCCGCTAGAAATCAACTTATAGGCTTTAATGCCTGAGATGAATCTACCCTTGACTACCACATCTTGACTTTCCCACTCAAGGAAAGGTTCATTTGGAAATTGAAACTTGACCCTATGGGTTCTACAATGAATGGAAGCATAGTATGCATGCAACCAATCCATCCCAAGAATGACATCAAAGTCTGCCATGTCTAATTCAACAAGATCACAAGGCAACAACTTATTCAAAATGCAAATAGGATAATTCCTATAAACTTTCCTAGCAATAATAGAGGTACCAATAGGAGTAGACACTTCATATAACTAATGCAACAACTTGAGAATAACATGGAACTTTTTAGCAACAACAGGAGTAACAAAGGAAAGAGTGGCACTCAGATTAATAAGATCATATACATTAAAGTCAAAGATTTTTCAACATACTAGTAATAACATCGGGGACCTCACCAACCCCTTGCCTCCCACATAGAGCATAAAACTGGTTGTGCCTTGAGGCACAACCTTGAGGACCATCTCTACCCAATGGAACCGCATTAGCTCCCCCGACCTTGCCACAGTTTCTTGGACAATCCACCCTCTTGTGACCAAGCTCCCCACATTCAAAACATATATTGGAATCCCTCATACATGGGCCCATGTGATTTTTTCCATATCTAGGAGACTCATCATTAGGAGTCATTCCACCCACACCTTGAGGCCTAGGGAAGTCATTGGAAAACCCCCTATTAGTAGCCTAAGAATGCCCTTGTCTTTGATGATGTCTAACACCTTTTTCGAGCCTACCTTAAAAATGGGCCGTCTTGGCCGCATGACACTTCCTCTTTCTCAACTTTTCTTCCTCCATTTGCTCGGCATAAGTCATCAACAGAGATAATTCCATATCACTAATTAACAAAGAGGATTGGCATTCTTTACTTACTAAGTTGGAAACCCCCATAACAAACTTATTCATCCTTAACCTAGGATCGACTACCAAGTGAGGAGCATACTTTTGAAAGTTGATTAAATTTGAGGGCATACTCCCCACACTCATACCACCTTGTTTCAAGTTCATGAACTCCACCAACTTTGCTTTCCAAAGCTCAAAAGGGAAGAACCGATTAAGGAAGGCCAATTTGAATTCCTCCTAAAGCACCACATCACTATTTCCCTTCTCACCCTTCCATTACTCATACCAAATTTAGGCTACCCACTTGAGTTGGTACGCTGCCAACTCCGCCTTTTTATTTGGCCCAACACCCATGATATTTGAGATTTTGTAGACCTCATCAATAAACTCTTGTGGGTCTTCATCCACCTTTGACCCATGGAAAATAGGAAGATTCATTCTCACAAAGTATCTTACCCTAGCTCCCGAGGTATTAGCATGAGAGGCTTGGTCCCCTTGTTGGACTTAGTTGGCCACCACTTGGGCAAGCATAGTAAGAGCATCTCGGAGCTCACCATTGTTAGGTTGCTCCAAGGGAGTTTGGGCATGTCGCCTTTTAGTATTTGGCATGATCTAGCATAGCAAAGAACAACCGTTAGGGGGGAGGAAAACTCACCGCAACTCTATAGCATGACTTAGAACATGAAGAAGGAAAACATTTCCTAAAACATCTTATAGCCCCCCATTCATAGTCATGGCGCGCTTCACAACCATGAATAAGACTCTAATCGATGCAGTATGTTGGACTCCAAGGATGTATCAACCTAGTGTTGTGATACCAAGTTTGTCAAGACCCAAGCCTAGGACCTAGACATGACACGGCAAATAGGAAAACTAAAAGAACCCCAACCAAGCCTCTCAACTTATCATTAAACATCATTGGTCGCTCAAGTATGTAAAAGACATAAAACAAGCATAAGGGGCAAAGGGGCTAAGGGATAGTTTTCCCAAAACATCAACATCAAAGACAAGGAGTCATAGCTCATATCATAATTGCACAACTTGTCCAACAAACACCTCTAGATACATAGATGAAACGGGGGCCAAGACAAGGTAACCGGGCTCACCCTCATAGTCAAAATAGAAAATAAGAAAGTGTCTCAATACATGGGTAACAGAACCATAAGCTAAAGTCCTTGAAATGGAGGACTCACCAACAAGCTTGGAATAGCATTGATTAACAATGTGGAGGAGGAGGATGATCAATTTGAATAGTGGACCTCACATAGTGAGTCGCAACTAAAGCCTAAGGCCTAGATATGACCGGCGAATAGAGAACCTCAAGGAACCCCAAACAAGCCTCATAGCATATCATCACATATCCTTGGTCGTAGAAGCAAGACATAACAACATAAGAAACATAAACAAAGGGGATTGAGACTAAGGGAGCAAGAATTATATTTATACATCTTGGATATCATAAATGAGTCAAAGCTCAAGCATAATACATATTTTTTTCAACAATACCTCTAACATAGAACTTAGAGGGGGCCAAGACAAGCAACCGAGCTCACTCCCATGGTTAAGTCTACAAGAAAGGTAAGATACTCTTAAATACATCACAA
The DNA here is from genome assembly GCA_025774065.1 of Solanum ossicruentum. Classification (NCBI taxonomy): domain Eukaryota; kingdom Viridiplantae; phylum Streptophyta; class Magnoliopsida; order Solanales; family Solanaceae; genus Solanum; species Solanum ossicruentum. The sequence continues at coordinate 63,261 of JAOTQR010084581.1, forward strand.
AAGAACATAGATATCACCCCTGGACATGAGGACTCACCAACTAGCTTGATTGGATATCACTGGCCACTTGGAGGAGAAGATGAACAAATGGAGCTTCGACTCCTACATGGTGATATCATGTAGGAAAGAGTATGCATTAGTACGTTTGATTATACTAAGTCTGTGGGATGCAATGCAACAAGAGATAAGTATCATAATCCAAAATGCATAACAATAGGCAATAGGCATAATATATAGCAATATGTTATGTATGATCAATGCATAAGTAAAACATGCTTAAGTAAATCATGCTCATGTAGGATATCAAATGTGTGGTAGAGACCAAGCAAGATTTTCAAAGTACGAACCGTTTGGTAGGTTGGTGATGATGCCGACCCATCACTTAGGTGGTGAGGTACTAACCCCTCACTAGGTTGATGAGTACAAACCCCCATCTAGGTTGGTGATGATGCCACCCTATCACCCTGGTGCCAAGGTATAAACCCCTTTATGGGTTACCAAGGTACAAACCTCTTGATAGGTTAGAGGATGGTCACACCCTACGTCCCATGGTGATTGAGACATACCTTTCAATTGGTTATGGTCAATCCAACTCTATATAGAGATATATCACATACACACCTTCCTTCTATCATTATCATAACATCACACACACTCTTATTTCATCATCATTCATAAAATTTCACATAGCTCATTTCATCATCATAACATCATTCATAACATAAGACATCCTTTGGACCTTCAATTCCACAATGAATCATAACCGGACATTTTATCAAATACATGGCATGTGTGTAATGGGAGAAAAAGACCATGCAATTTAAAGTTGAAATCATACAAGAAAATTAGTGATGAAACCATCAATCAATACCTTACAACACCCTTAAGACATTCACATCAAAACCCCTCATCTAGTCCAACATTAGATCCAAGATCTAGATGAACTCAAATCACTGTGTAGTAAATTTCTCAATATACAAGACCCACATGTAAAATCTACTTTAAATCATGCATAATTAGTAAAAAGAGGGTTTAGGAACCATGGGTGGGAGGACCCAAAGGTTCAACACCACACACCATAGCTTTGGAGAAGTTCTTGATGAATATTGAAAATGGAGGCTTGAAGCTTGAAGTTAATCCTTAGATCCGGAAGAGATTTGGACACTTGATTTTGGAGTGAAATATTAGTATAAGGGTTTGAGAGAGTATTTTACCAGTTTTATCAATACAATGAAGAACTTAAGGGTTTTGGGACCTTGAATGAGCATAAAAACATCAATCTAGAACTTAGATAGGGTGTGAAAGGACTAAAATAACCCCATCTGAAATGTTGTCTAACGGTTGTTACGTGCCCCGTTACGACCCGTGGGTAGTACTACGACTCGTAGGATCCTTTACATGACCCCTAGGCTCAATTTCAAAGTCTCTAGAAATTTCTACAAGCTTCACCTACGCGTCATACCCCGACCTACAACTCGTGATTGTGGGCTCGTAGTGCAATTCTACACTAGCAGTATTCAGTAAAATGGCCATAACTTTTGACTCTGAACTCTGAACGAGGTAAAACAAGTGTGTTGGAAAGCCAACTCAAAAGGATTCTATTTGACATGTTGTGAGTCACCCTGTTCCAAGTGTGCTAAAATTTATGCTTGTTTAAAGTTTACCCTTGCATGAACCATCACCCAAAACTCAACTCTTAGGGAAGTCTTGAACTTGTTTCTTTACTAAGAGTCTCCCATGAACCTAAAACGCCCCCAATCTAACCAAATGAGGCTTGAAACATTGGTACAAGAGTATGGAGTTATGGGGTATCATAATACCTCCCCCTTGGAAACATTCATCCTCGAATGTGAAAGAACAAGGCTTGAAAGGCTTGAATTAAAACATGAAACTTCCAACCATAAGATCCACTGTAGCTTACTAGTTGAAAATCATAACGTAGTTAGAAGTCATGATAAAATTTATTCAAATCATTCAAAACATCATTTTCAAAATCTCAAAATAAGTGTAAAATCACTATGTATTTGCCAACTTAAACAAGAATGCAAATGAATGACATAAGGGCTGAAACATAAGACTTGGAATCATATAAAGGACTTGGTGTGTTATCATAAGCTTGAATAGAATGAATAAAATACAGATATTGCTTCTCCATGCCCGCACTAGCTTCTTGAGAGACATATACAAATAGACTACTCCTTCAGAAAGGGCCTTGGCGAACACCACATCATTATCATTCAACTTCTCCATTCACCCATCCACACCTCCACCGGGACCTTCTCTTAAGTCAACTCTTCCATCACAAAAGCCACAACTTCAAGGAGTTCTATAGCACTAGAGTCACCAACACGTCCCCATCAACTAAAAAGCATGAAAAATCGGATGAACCATGACCATAAGCAACTCCTATCCAAATGCAACCTTACCAACTTCCTCTACAATCTAAAAGGGCTCACAACCACAACTCCTTGTCAACCTTAACCACACCTATTCCACTTATTGCCATGAACAACATCTCCCCCTTAGGAGACAACCCCCACTCTACCATCTCTCCATCTAAAACTTCCAACTCTAATAAGATGGAATCAAGGTCTTGCTTAAACTAGACCTCATCAACTAAAGAAGATTTGGGTCCACCAAGAACACTATACTACCGTTCTCAACTTCCCTCAACCTAGTTCCAATCTAACCAACCGATGGACCCCACTAGTCTTCTCATTGCAACCATTTTCCACATATGCTAAGCTAACGTGGGCACCTTACTTAGAGCAGCAACCACAACACTAGCCTTATCGAAAAAGCTAATGCAACACCCTCAAGACATCCACATCAAAACCCCTCATCTAGTCCAACATTAGATCCAAGATCTAGAGCTCAAAATGTGCTAAAACAACATACTTTCATGAACTCACATTATTGTGCAGTAAATTTCTCAATATACAAGACCCACATATAAAATCTACTTTAAATCATACACTATTAGTAAAAAGAGGGTTTAGTCACCATGGGTGAGAGGACCCAATGGATCAACACCACACACCTTAGCTTTGGAGAAGTTCTTGATGAAGATTAAAAATAGAGGAAGAAAATCCTTATATCCGGAAGAGATTTGGACACCTGATTTTGGAGTGAAATATTAGTATAAGGGTTTGAGAGAGTATTTTATCAATACAATGAAGAACTTAAGGATTTTGGGACCTTGAATGAGCATAAAAACGTTAATCTAGAACTTAGAAAGGGTGGAAAAAGACCAAAATAACACTTTCTGAAATGTTGTCAAACGACTGTTACGGGCCCGTTACGACCCGAAGGTAGCACTACGACTTGTAGGAACCCTCACATGACCCCTAGGCTCAATTTTGCAGCCTCTGGAAATTGCTACAAGCTTGACCTATGAATCGTACCCCAACCTATGACTCGTAACTGTGGGCTCGTAGTGCAACTCTGCATTGGCAGTCTTCAGTAAAATGGCCATGACTTTTGACTTTGAACTCTAAATGAGGTGAAACAAAGTGCGTTGGAAAGTTAACTTAAAGGGTTTTCTTTAGATATGTTGTGGGCCACCCAGTTCCAAGTGTACTAAAAGTTCTGTTTGTTTAAAATTTACCCATACATGAACCATCACCCAAAACTCAACTCTTAGGGAAGTCTTGAACACGTTTCGGTACTAAGAGTCTCCCATGAACCTAATACACCCCCAATCTAACAAAATGAGGATTAAAACATGGGTACAAAAGCATGGAGTTATGGGATGTGACATGATGATATCATGTAGGCAAGAGTATGTGTTAGTATGTTTGAATGTACTAAAGGGGTACAATGCAACAATAGATAGATAGACATCATACTCAAAATCCATACATTAGACAATAGGCAAAGCATAACAATATGACATGTATGATCAATGCATGAGTAAAACATGCTTTCAATAACTCATGCTCATATAAGATATCATCGGTGTAGAAGAGACCAAGCTAGAATCCCAACTATGGTTGGGAGGTGTAATTCACACTTGGACACCCTGGTGGTAATGTACTATACCTCTCACATGGTTGATGTTATTAACACTTGGATACCCTGGTGGTAAGGTACTACACCCCTCACATGGTTGATTCCATTCATACCTAGACACCCTGGTGGCAAGGTACTACACCCCTCACATGGTCGATGTCATTCACACTTGGATACCCTGCTGGTAAGGTACATACCCTTCACATGGTTATTTGGGCTCCTATACCCCTTGGATCGGGCATGATATATTGCAACACATTAGATAGAATATATATATATATCATGTACATAAGCTCCTTTCATCATCATAACATCAATCAAATCGTATCTCATGCTTTGGACCTTCAATTCCTCAAGAAACATAACCGGACATTTTATCAATCACCTTAGGGGTGTGTAATAGGGGTAAAAGACCATGCAATTTAGAGATGAAAGAATGCATGAAAACTTATTGTAAAACCATCAATCAACACCTTACAAGACCTCCAAGACATTCATATCAAAACCCCTTATCAAATGCAACATTAGATCCAAGATTTAGAACTCAAAACATGTTAAAACAACCATACTTTCATGAACTAAAATCATTGTGTAGTAAATTTCTCAATATACAAGATCCACATGTAAAATCAACTTTAAATCATTCAATATTAGTAAAAAGGAGGCTTAGGCACCAAGGATGGAAGGACCCAATGATTCAACACCACATACCTTAGCTTTGGAAAAGTTCTTAGTGAAGTTGAAAATGAAGGCTTGAAGATAGAAGAAAATCCTTAGTCCTGGATAGGAGTTTTGAATCATGAATTTGGGAGTGAAGATATGGCTAAGTGTTTTGGGAAGTAATGGGAAATGTTTAGAATGATATAAGGGTGAAATTTGGCTAAGTATAGATTAAAACACATCTGAGAAACTTGGGCCCAACACTTAGAATATTTTGGGCTGCATAACAAAAACACTTCCAGGGAAATACATATCTCTTCATCATGGAGAGGATGTAGAGAAGATTTTCTACTGAAGAGCACCCAAGGTGTGTCTCGGAGGCATCACGGAAAGCTCTTTGGAATTCGTCGCTTAAAACTATATAATTGCTATTCTTTCGCTCTTAAATTGAGGTAAGACCCTTTCTAACCTAATTTTGACCCCCTGATCAGAAATATGAAGTCGTTTTTTCAAATTAATGAATGAATTTTTAGATATATGAAAATTAAAAATTTGGGCATTTCAAGACACGTCTTTGGGCGCTTTTTGGGGTCGTTTCATCTATGAAGTCCAACTCAAATCTCCCTTTTTCTCAAAGTTTAAGCATGAATTTCTGAGGATTTTTATGATGACATTCCAAATGACTAGATTATAATTATTACATGATTATCATATTTAAGTATGCATGAATTATGAAGAATTACATGATTTATATGATTTCCAAGTGTAACGTGCCTTCAAGTGTGTGATGATTAGGGCTTGTTGAATTGACATAGGCTTCTTTACTAATGATCCAAATTGATTTCAGTTACATGGTTCCTACATGATTTTCAGCTAATTGCATGATTTTTACACAAATGCTCATGAACTCACCCATGGCCCTAGTTTCCTATGAAAAAGCTATAATTTTCATGAATATGATTCTAAGTATGAAAGTATGTTTTAAAGATGACGATGATGATGATATGTTAATGATTAAGACCCTAAATGTTGATGAAATGATGATAAGATGAGGAGTATACCAACACTATATGCAAGATTATGTAGATGGACTATTTTTATGATGTAAGATGTTCTCATAAGGTCATGATGCCTAAGCTATGAAAGTATGGTTTTGATAAAGTATGAACTAATTTGAAAGTTATGAGAGTATGGTTTTGATGAAGTATGAATTGTGTTAAAAGTTATGTATGTGCATAGTTATGTATTCTATGGGATTTGACTTAGCATCGAATGAGGTTGTGTTAGGGGAACTATCCCCAAGGTTCCTTACATAAATCTTCAAGTCTCATAAATATGTGTCACCATAAGTTTATGATTATGTGCTTATAACACTAGCTAATGGATACATATAACATTATGCTCATGTGATGCTCTGTGCTATGATAGAGCCTAAAGGCTGGGGTCTTCATGTACATGCAATTCTCACCATGCCAGGATAGACCCTATAGGGTGAGGATCGAGTCTACCTTGACAAATTAGTCTTCTCTTTTGCTCAATGTAGAGGAAACATCGAGATTTCATGTAATAGTCTGCATAGTCCCATTTTGGTTATGGTCTTATTCCCATATATATTGCTAGGTGATGAAATGGTTTTATGATGCTTCTATTCATGGTTTTAAACTTGCATCAATCATTCATATCTTATCCTTATTATATTGCTTATGATTATGCATATTAATATTATGTTGTGATTTTTTCTTGATGCATACCATACCTACATACTCAGAATATTCCATGTACTAATGCATACTTCTTTGTCTACATGATCTAACCATGTAGGGATGAGTGACGACGAAACTATTCCTCCCTTTCATGGCTAGAGTTGGATTATTCTTTGAAGATTGTTGGTGAGTTCCCATGCTTTGGGGACAATCCTTATTCATGTTATGCTTTCATGTAGAGACTTTATGTTTTATTTTTTATTCTATCTTGAAGGTGAGCTAGTAGCATGTTCTAGACCCCGCCAATGTCTATGATGTAGAGGCACGTTTTGGACTAAAGATGTTGAAATTCCACTATTTGAAACTATTGATGGGACCAGGCTATTTGTGATTTAAGCACATACATGTTTTTTTAAAACATCAACACACACTTCTCACAATTCCAAGTACTCACTGTCATCAAAAGTATATTATCCAACTAGGAGTCGGTGTCGGACCATAGAGACATGCTCAAGTTAGAATTCAATTCAACAAGTTATAATGTTGCTTAAATATTTTAGAGAATGACCAAGATATACATAAAAAGAATTTTCCAAATAGTAAATTATGGGGGATGAAACGCCTCGAAAATGTGCCTTGAAAATGACTGAAAAGGCATTTTTAAAATTTTCTGGTATGGGTCCATAATAATAATTTCCATATATCTCAAAATTCATGCATGATATCGAAAATTCAACTTTATATTCATGATCAGGGGGCAAAATTGAAAAGGATATGGGTATAAACCAAATTTTAGAGGACCCATAGCAAAAATATGATTTTCAAAAATTTTCAATTCCTGTGGTTCTCCGCGATGTGGACCTGTTGCGGAGTAGTGTTCTGACTTCCTCCATTTTTCCCTGTTCGGCCTAAGACATTGGGGTCTTGGCCTCATGCCCTCATATGCATGAAAACACCTATACTTAGCCATTTTTCAACTCTATATCACTCAAGACCCTCTCAAAACCCGCTCTAACACTTAATTTCATCCAAATTCAAGTGTCCCAACCTTAATTCTGGATCTCAAGAACTTCATTCAATATCCAAGTCTCATTTAAGTTTAGATCAAGTAAAACCCAAACTCAAGGTATGTGGCTTTCAACCATTGGGTTATTTCACCCATGGTGCCCAATCTTCCTATCTTATGAAAATTGCATGTTTTCAAATTGTATTATCTATGGGTATCTTTTATTATGGATTCTAAGCATAAAATATGTTGGAGTTTTTATAGAATGTTGATTAAATATGCATGTATATCTATCTCAAGCTCATACTATAAGTTGGTTTTGTCTATTGAGACTATGTATGTTTTGAGCTATGAAACTATGATCTATTATAGACTTGATGATGGATTTCAAGGTATCTCACTCAAGGGATTTTCAATATGTTGGTGGGTTGATTTGCATTGACGTTTCTCATATTATTTCACTCTTGAATTGCATGATTTTGAACAAGCATTACACACTCACCAAGTGTTTGATAAAATGTCAAGACAAGAATGCTCAAGTTATTTACATGTTTTATAAGTCAAGTGATTTCATGATGAATATGGGTAATCAAGTATGTTATGAATTCATGAAACTATTATGATTATGCAAGTATAAAGTTAATTAAGCCCTATTTTCAAGATTTTACTTCTTGTGAGCCTTTGATGTTAATGCAAGGGTTATGTTTGATATCTATTTCCATGTTTCATGTTAGGCTCACCATTAGAGGTCAAGTATGTATAAGAGCTACTCATGTTATGATTCCATGTTTATTGCAAGTTATTAAAGTATGATTATTATAAGTGTTCTATGGGATTAGACTTAGCACTGATGGATGGAGGGTTCTCTCTTTCCTTGAACTATGTTCCAACATAGGATTACGTTATACTTTGCTATACTAGCGGATCCAGTTAGTGCACTTCCTCTTAAAATTCTTCCCGAAATGGGATGGGGTCCTGTAAGGTGAAGTTTCTCATGAAATCATTTTCAAAATGGGATAGGCTCTCGTAAAGAAGGTTACTTCTCTGAAATGGGATGGGTTCTCAATAGGTGAAGTATGGTTTACCTTGGCAAGTAGACCACCTCTTTACTGATAAGGGATAATCATCAAGATTCCAAGTTGTAGCTCGCTTGGTCTTATTCTATGTTGGTTGAGGTCTCTTCTCACACATGTATTATGTTTTATGCAAGTTGAATGGTTACAAGCATGTTTTACTTCAAGCATTAATCATGCATGCCATATTGAGATTATGTTTATCTATTGCCTATTACTATGCATTTTGACTATATTGGCTTAGTCTTGTTGCATTGCATCCTACATACTTAGTACATTCAAATGCACTAACATATACTTTATGCTTATATGATATCACCATGTAGGAACCGGAGCTCCTTTTGATCATCCTCCACATGGCTAGTGAGATTATTCAAAGACAAGCTTGGTGAGTCCTCAAGTTCGGGGATACTATCTACTTCCTCTTGCTATCTCTATGACTTCTTATATTGAACATTTGACATTATGAGGGTGAGCCCAGAAAGTGTCTTGGCCCTCACTCTATTCTAAGTTTAGAGGTGTTGTTGGAACATTATGATGTATTTATGATATAAGCTTAACTCTCTATGTTTTATAATACTAAAGAATTCCCTTAGTCTCGTTTCCCTTTTACTATCTCTTATTGTTGTTTACTTTGCATCCATGACCAATTCTTGTCAGGGAAAAAATTGAGTGGGAAATGGGTATAACCCAAATTTTAGAAGACCCGTAGCGAAAAACAAATTTTGTCAAAATTTCAATTTCCAAAAGCAGTACGAGCAGTGTATTCTGTTGCCAATTTTTCCTGTTTCAGTCCACTGCCTTAGGGTCTTAGGCCTAAGCCTTCTTATATGTAAAAACAGCTACACTTAGTCATTTTTCAACCCCATATTATTCACTACATTCCCCGATCTCTAATACTTAGCCAAATATTTCACCCAAATTCAAGTGTCCCAAACTCATTCTGGATCTCAAGAATTCATTTAAGCTTCAAATTCTCATTCAAATTTCATCAAGGAAATCTCCAAAGTTGAGGTATGTGGGTTTCCACCATTGGGTCCTTCCACCCATGGTACCCAACCTTCCTTTTCATTTAAATTACATATTTTCAAGTTAACTATCTATAGGTATCTCTTATTATGAAATTTGATCATAAACAATGTTGGGGATTCATGAAATGTTGACTAACTATGTATGTTTTGAGCTATGAAACTATGATATATTGTGGGATTTAAAGAGGGGTTTTGATGTGTCTTACATAAGGGTGTTACCAAGTGTTGCTGGGTTGATTTACATTAATTTTTATCACATGATTTCACTCTTGAATTGCATAATTTTAAACTAGCATTGCACACCCGCTAGGTGTTTAATGAAATGTCTTAGTAAGGATTCTTGAGTTATTGATGATCTATTGCATGGCTTATGAGTCAAGTAGCTTTATGATGATAAAAGGAATGTATAAATGTATTGAATTCATAAAAAGTATCTATGATTTAGCAAGTTGAGCACCTTGTTGAGAGGGTGCAGTGCCTCAACCACCTTATTGAGAGGGTATCAAGCCTCAACCACCTTAACAAGGGGGTGTCAGGCCTCGGTTGCCTTGTTCAGGGGGTTTCAAGCCTCAATCACCTTGACGAGGGGGTACCAAGCCTTGATTGCCTTGTTGAGGGGGTGTCAAGCCTCAATCACCTTGTCGAGGGGGTGCCAAGCCTCGATTACCTTATTGAGGGTGTATCAAGCCTCAATCACATTGACGGAGGGTGGTATGCTCGTACTACTAGTTGAGGGGTATATACATCAATTACCTTCTAGGGGATGCTATGCCTTGGAGTGCGAGTATATGTTTGCTTGTTCTATGATCATGGTCTCTTCCTACATATGTAATATGTTCTATGCAACCATGTTTTACTTCATGCATTGATCATACATGTCACATTTTTATTTTACCTATTCATTGTTTATGCCTACGCATTTTGACTATGTGTCTATTCTTTGTTTACTTGCATCCGACATACTTAGTACATTCAAATGTACTATTGCATACTCTATGCCTACATGATGTTACCATATAGGAACCGGAGCTACATTTGATAATCCTCCTTCTCGACATGGCTAGTGCTATCTCTAGAAGCAAACTTTGGTGAGTCCTCAACTCTAAGACAATATCTATTGATTTTATGATATATAAAGACTCTTTTCTTTTGTTGGATACTTATCACTATGAGGGTGATCCCAAAAAAGTGTTGTGGCCCCCGCTCAATTCCATGTTTAGAGGTGTTGTTGGACAAGTGATGTAATTATACTTTGAGTTTTGACACTTTTATGTTATTTAAGTATTAAACTCTTTCCTTTAATCCCGAATCCCCTTATTTATATCTATGTTGTTGATAATTTGCTTCCGCGACCAAGGATGTGTGTATGATATGGTAAGAGGCTTGCTTGGGGTTCCTTCGAGTTGCCTATTCATCGTGTCATGTCTTGGCCCCAATTTAGGTCATGACAAGCTTGGTTCAAAGCACTAGGTTGATTATAGTCTTTGGAGTCCAACACACTGTGTTGATTAGAGTCTTATTTATGGTTGTGAAGTGCGCCACAACTATGAATAGGAGGCTATAAGGCATTTTAGAAAATGTTTCACTTGTTCATGGTCTATATTATACCTTAGTCGTAAGGTAAGGCTTTTCCCCTAACTAATGTTCTTTGCTCTTATAGTAATTGATAATGCTGCTACAAAGAGGAAGACCAAGGTGGAGGGGCTACTGAGATTGAGTTTCGGAATACTATCACCATGTTGGCCCATGCCATGGCCAGCAAAATCAGGCAAGGGGCCCAAGCTCCTCATGCTCATACTTCGGCCTCAAGGGTGAGGATTTTACTAAAATGAACCCACCGAAGTTCTACGGGTCTAAAGTGGATGAGGATCCTCAAGATTTCATTGATGAGGTACATAAGGTACTATCTATTATGGGGTGAATTCGGAGGAGAAGGGGGAACAAGCGGCCTATCAACTAGAAGGTGTGGCTCAAATGTGGTTTGTGCAATGGAAGGTGGAGAGGGGAAATCAAGATGCTATTCCTTGGGAAGAGTTCAAAGCCGACTTCCTCAACCAATTCTTCCCTATAGAGTTGAGAGAGGTTAAAATAATGGAATTTAAGGGTTTATGAGTGTGAGGGAGTATGCCCTCAAATTCAACCAGCTCTCCAAATATGCTCCACAATTGGTTGCCGATCCGAGGTCATGAATGAATAAATTTGTCATGGGTGTGTCCGACTTGGTCAATAAATAGTGTCATACCATGATGCTTGTAAGTGATATGGATTTGTCTCGGCTCATGACTTATGCTGAGCAACTTGAGGGAGAGAAGCTTAGAAGAGGAGAAGTGAGGGGTTCAAGGGGGCTCGATTTGATGGTGGCTCCCAAGATCAAGAGTTCGACGATGTCCAACCAAGAGGTTGGCTATTGATGGGGTGTCTAACTCAAAGTGGCAAGATATGGGAGAACTAACCCTAAGTGTCAAAGGTGTGGGAGGAATCATGGTAGTCCATGCTTGAGGAAAACCAATGCTTGTTATGGCTGTGGGAAGAGGCTTACAAGTTAGTTGATTGTCCTTATGCTCGAAAAAGGGGTAAATATGGTCATGGTGGTCAAAGGGCTCAAGAAGGCCAATAAGAGGGTGCTCCACAACATAATCGGTTCTATGCTCTTCAAGAGAGGCAAGGGGTGGATGAGGTGCCTGATGTTTCTATCAATATGTTTGATGTTTTATTTTGAGGCACATGCTTTGATAGGTCCGATTACCACTATTTCTATCATTGTTCCTTTGTTGCTAGTAAGTTTCATGTGTATCCGGAATTGCTATGTGAACCTCTTAGGTGTCTATCCCATTGATGAGTCTATTGTTGCTAGAAAAATCTATAGAAATCGTTCCGTGGTCATATTGCATTAGGTTTTGCCTTGTGATTTTATTGAATTAGGTGTAGTGGATTTTGATGTCATTCTTGAGCTGGATTGGTTACATGCATATTGTGTCTTCGTTGGTTATAGAATCTGTAGAGTTAGATTCCAATTCCCTTATGAACTCGTCCTTAAGTAGGGGTTGTAAAGTTGTAGTGAAAGGGTAGGTCCATTTCTTATCTTAAGGTCTAATTGATCTCTAAGGGTTGCATTTAACATCTTCTGAGAGTATGGATGTTGAGCCTAAGGTCCTTCTTATTGAGTCGATTCTGATGGTCAATGAGTTCTTGATGTCCTTTCCGATATTTTGAATTTGAGGTAGTGTCTTTTGGTTTGGCTAATTCACCAGCTATGTCTATAGGTCTCATGAATAGGGTCTTTAAATCCTACCTTGATATGTCTGTGGTGGTCGTTAGTGATGATATGTTGGTTCATTTCCGAAAGTGAGGAAGGGCTTGTGAATCATTTAAGGGTGATGTTGTGAACTTTGAGGAATGTGAGTTTCTTGCTAATTATGGAGAGTGGGAATCTTTGGGTAGCAAAAGGTTGGTTGGAGAAGTACACTGGCTGACTAGGTTAGGAATGAGGTTGGCTGAAGTTGAGAATAGAGGTTTACTCCCTAGGGGAAGATGGTGACTTTAGGTACCAAGGTGGGCTATGTGTGTATAAAGTTGACAATTGTGCCCAAGGTAACGGTCCTTATAAGGTGTTGAGAGGAATTGGTACGGTGGTCTATGGATTGGGGTTGCCCATTGGTATGGATATGGTTCGTCTGGTATTCTATGTGTTTATATTGAGGAGATGGGTTGGTGGCCCAAGTGCTATTGAACTCCTAGAGGTTTTGGGTGTTGAGGAAGATGAGTTAACTTATGAGAAGGTTCCTGTGGAGGAAGTGGATAGATATGAGAAAAGGTTGATTAATAAGGATATAGTGTTCGTAAAGGTCCTTTGGAAAAATTATCAAGTTGAAAGTGTCACTTGGGAAGCTGGAGTGGACATGATGAAGCCATAACTGTACCTCTTTCATTTTATTCAAGCTTAATATGGCAAAACTAAGACCTTCCATGATTTCAAGTCTTAAGTTTTAGCCCTTATGTCATTTGCATGCATTCATGTTTATGTTGATAAGTTTATGGTGATTTTGACGCTTATGTTGAGATTTTAGAAATGATGTTTAAATGAATTGTTACATTCATATGTTGGGATGAAATAATCTTAGTTGCTTCTCATATATACGGTTTATTGACATTCGAGGATGAATATTCCTCGGGGGAGATATTCAAATGCCCCAAAAAGTGCTCAAAGATGTACTTGGAAATGCCCATAATCGTAATTTCTATATATCTCAAAATTCGTGTGTGATATCAAAAATCCAACTTCATATTCTTGTCGGGGGCAAAATTGAGTGGGAAATGGGTAAAACTCAAATTTTAGAAGACCCGTAGCGAAAAACAAATTTCGTCAAAAATTCAATTTCCAGAAGCAGTGCGCATTGGCTCCGCGACACGGAGCCATCATGGAGCAGTGTATTTTGTTGCCAGTTTTTCTTGTTTCGTTCCGAGGCCTTGGTGTCTTGGGCCTAGGCCTTCCTACGCGTAAAAAGACCTATACTTGGTCATTTTTCAACCCCATATTATTCAAGACATTCCCCAAAACCCTCTCTAACACTTCGCCAAATACTTTACCCAAATTCAAGTGTCCCAAACTCATTCCAAATCTCAAGAATTCATTCAAGCTTCAAGTTTTCATTCAAATCCTCATCAAGGAAATTTCCAAAGTTGAGGTATGTGGGTTTCAACCATTGGGTCCTTTTACCCATGGTGCCCTACCTTCCTTTTCATGTAAATTACATGTTTTCAAGTTAACTATCTATAGGTATCTCTTATTATGAAATTTGATCATAAACTATGTTGGGGATTCATGAAATGTTGACTATGTATGTTTTGAGCTATGAAACTATGATCTATTGCGGGATTTAAAGAGGGGTTTTGATGTGTCTTACATAAGGGTGTTACCAAGTGTTGGTGGGTTGATTTATATTAATTTTTATCATGTGATTTCACTCTTGAATTACATAATTTTGAACTAGCATTGCACACCCGCCAGGTGTTCGATGAAATGTTTTGTTAAGGATTCTTGAGTTATTGATGATCTATTGCATGGCTTATGAGTCAAGTAGCTTTATGACGATGAAAGGAATGTATAAATGTATTGAATTCATAAAAAGTATCTATGATTTAGAAAGTTGAGCACCTTGTTGAGAGGGTGCAATGCCTCAACCACCTTATTGAGAGGATATCAAGCCGTAACCACCTTGATGAGGGGGTGTCAAGCCCCGATTGCCTTGTCGAGGGGATGTCAAGCCTCAATCACATTGACGAGGGGGTACCAAGACTCGGTTGCCTTGTTGAGGGGGTGTCAAGCCTCAATTACCTTGTCAAGGGGGAGTAAAGCCTCAATTACCTTGTTAAGGGGGTGTCAAGCCTCAATTACCTTGTTTACGGGTGGTATGCTCATACTAATAATTGAGGGGTATATACCTCAATCACCTTCCAAGAAGGTGGCATGCCTTGGAGTGCGAATAAAACTTTTCTTGGTCTATGATGATGGTCTCTTCCTACACATGTAATATGTTCTATATAAGCATGTTTTACTTCACACATTGATCATACATGTCATATTGTTATTTTACCTATTCATTGCTTATGCCTACACATTTTGACTATGTTGCCTATCTTTTGTTGCTATGCATCCCACATACTTAGTACATTCGGATGTACTAACACATACTCTATGCCTACATGATGTTATCATGTAGGAACTGGAGCTCCATTTGATCATCCTCCTTCTCCACGTGGCTAGTACTATCTCTAGAAGCAAGCTTTGGTGAGTCCTCAACTCTGAGGACAATTCTATTGATTTCATGCTATGTAAAGACTCTTTTCTTTTGTTGGATACTTATGACTATGAGGGTGAGCCTGAAAAAGTGTCGTGGCCCCCATCAATTCCATGTTTAGAGGTGTTGTTGGACAAGTGATGTAATTATGTTTTGAGCTTTGACACTTCTATATTATTTAAGTATTAAACTCTTTCCCTTTGTCCCGAATCCCCTTATTTATATCTATGTTGTTGATATTTTGCTTCCGCGACCAAGGATGTGTGTATGATATGTTAAAAGGCTTGTTTGGGGTTCTTTCGGGTTCCCCATTCGCCATGTCACGTCTAGGCCCCAATTTGGGTCATGACATAAGGTTTGTTTGTCAAATCTGGATGGAGCTCGCGAACCAATGATGCACATACAATCACATCTTTGATGGAAACTCTAATTAGAAACATAACCCACTTTATATACCTTGATACCTCATCCCGAACTTGAACTAAAACTACTAGTCAGACTCAAACCGACCCCTCTCAATCTCGAACTGAACACTCAAGTCCAAAAATCAAACATAGGACGAAGTCAGACATGGCTAGTGGTCTACTTTGTCTTGTAGGTATGAACTAGTCTAAAATACCCACCATCACTGCCGACTATAATGACAACCGCAGGGACTCGAACCCAAAACCGTATAGACTCAAATGTACCCTTTAACCAGGGGTATACAAAGAGCAACATATCCTTGCCTATATACTACCCCAGTAAACAACATGCAATCATATGAAGGTAAAGCTTGAGCTTTTAGCCGTAGGGGAATCTACCCTAGGTGTCAAGTGACACTGTCAGTCATTATTCATCTGAGCCAAATTTGATAAACTGTGGGAACAATGTAAAGACACTAGCTAGCAAAAAGAATAATTAGGTTTCTGGCTTATAATAACCTATCGGAGGCCCAAATCTACAGACTCTGGTCTACTAGTCCAGTTTACAAGGATCTTTGTCTCTCCAGCCACACCGTACATCAACATAGTTGTCTACCAATCCTATCCATCTTGGGTCTAGAGTATCACTAGCCTAAGCCTAGATTGAGGCCCAACAATAACAACAATAGGGCAATATAGTAGACATGAATACAATAATCATAGGCATGTTCGGAATGTCAAACAACTGCGTCGTCCCCAATAAGTAGAAGTACAATAGACAGTCAGTATATGAAAGAGAATCACACACCGGTTCCTCAAAAGATCCTCAACAACCTACTTCTATGTCGATCGCACACGTTTCCAAATTCACTTCATTCATGTTTTCCCTTTCCAAACAGTCTCTAAATATCCTCGAACTGCCAAAATCATCGACCTATTTGTAGAATAAAATAAAAAAACAATTCTATATTTGCATCTTTGTAGAAGAACGTATATAAAAATCTTTAGTGGTAGAGTTATTACATCAATAGAATCCTTTCGATATCAAATTTACGAGATGATGTTTCACTTTGGATAAAACAATATGAATAACAATAGTTCCAGCATTATACCATCTCAAACGAAACTTAATTAGAAGGATTTAACTATACCATAGTGTACATCTCAAAAAATACACAAAACAGACTCTATCAAAATCTAACTAAAAATGGATAAGAAATCAATTTCCAAAGTTTTCAAAACTGAAACTATACTATAACAACAAAACAGCAAGAATTGCCTTAAAAGACGTATCAAAAATGATCTCCAATAATCCCATGATGTTCTTCTCAAAAAAAAATATACAAATTAGCCTTTTTGAATAAAAACTGAGTAACTTAGGGTTGGGGATTGTTTGGTCTCATTCCTTGACTTAATCAGGGAAATTTCACACTTTTAACCCATTATGAGTATCACTATAGCAACACTAAGGTTGCTATAGCAACCTACCCCCATAAAGGTGGTTGTCGCTATAGCAATATCATTATAGTTGCTTGGGGGTCGCTATAGCAACTATATTAGATGACTTTGCTGCAGTTTCTATTTTTTTCCAATTTAAATTCCCCAATGAGGTCTGGAACTCGTTTGAATCCAAAACACACAAATGAACTATGTAACCACACCAAATTTGGTATTCTGGATCCAACGATGCACTCGAAATTCTCATACAAAGTCATCTCAATCAAATAGGGGCCCCACTTTTCTATTTCATTTTTGTCCAATTTCCATCGACGGGCACAAAATGCAACCGCAAGCCTCGGGAACCAAATGAAAGATTGTCCAAGACCAAACTAGGAGTTTTCGGAGCTGCCTGCGCTGTCAAAATTTTCATTTAGGCATGTTTACCAAGACTATTGACTAAAGTCGACTATTAGCCTATTATGAAGGTTAAATTACAAAATTTGGTATAAACTAACACCGAAAATCTTGATATTATAACCGAACATGCTCCTAGTCTAATTTGGCAATTCTAGAGCTGGTGGAACTTTCAGAATTTCATTCTAAGGCCGTTTACCCAAATTTTACTATCAAGCTCATTTTTCAACTTCAAACTGACCTATAATATGAATAACTACACATCTTTCAAACGAGCGATTAGTACAGGCATATATATATATATCATAAAAGTGTAAGCCTATTTAGTCGGACATGCTCCTATATCTTTCTTCATTGTTGAATCTTTTCTTAAGACTTATCTTCCTCTTTATTTATTTTGTTGATTGATGTTTCTTACCTTATATATGCTCGTGTATGACATACTAAGATGGCTTGGTTGGGGTCCTTTTGAGTTTTCATGATAGTGTCACCCTCGGCCCTAATTTGGGTCGTGAAAAAAAAAGTAGTGCTTCAATGAAAACACTATTCAGTTATTCCTTAATACTATTAAAATATATAAACTCTGATAGCATCTAGGAAGAACATATAGTGCTTCAATGAAATGACTGCTCGAATATTGTTTGATACTATCATCTAATGGTATCAATGATAAAGACATAATGATTTAGTGAAAATATTGCTCATTTATTCCTTGATGCCATCAGAATATATATATATATTCTGATGGCATCAAAGAGGAACATGTAATGTTTCAATTAAAAGACAACTCAATCACTAATTGAGAGCATTAGAGTATTGTCACACCCCGAGTACCGTTAGGGTGGACCGACACCCATTACTGATAAGGCTCGGGAGAACCAACCTATATATATGCACTTTTTAGACATATTATAAGGGATTTCTATCTTCATTGTGCCTTTAAGAAAGTAAACGGTAATAACATGCCAAAAGAAAATGCATATGGCTAGGCCGTTGGGGCCACGGTGTCTAAGGTATAAGACATGACCATACTTTTAATTTACAGTCTACAAGGCCTCTAAATAAGAGAGAGTATCTGGTAAGAGTCGAGACAGGCCCCGCCTCAATTAACTGTACAATACAAACATATAAGCTCTAGACACACATAAAGCTCCGAAGCAATCTAGAGCTTGGTAACAGCAACTGGATATCCTATACTCTATTGGGGAGATCTACTAGCACTTGTACCTGCATCATGAAATGCAGGTCCCCCGTAAGAGCACTCTACTAGCATAGTGTCACCCTCGGCCCCCTGTATTTTCTAACAACCATTCTTATGTACATATCATGTACATCTTATTTCAGACCCTTAAAAGTCTTACAACATCCCACAGGACACAACACATGACAATTCTTCACAACATACAAACAAGCGACACAACATTACATCCTTTCTCTACATTTCGACGTCAACAATCCCGAACCTGTTTTAACTTTACCTAAATTGTTTCTGATGTTTTTATCACATAAAACTAGTCTTAAAATAGTCCACAAATAGTCCCAAAACAGGGGATGATCGTGGAACAACATATTACAACTATCAACTCATAAATTTCTTTTAAGAGTATAATTACGATGTCATACAACAATTCATCTTTGCAGGCTATAAAAGTAGTGCAGCAGCTTAATTACATGACTAACAAACTATCCCTTATTAACAACATAAGTCCTACTTCATAATTCAGCCAACCAAGAAGAGAAAATCCTCTTAACAACATGAAAAATTCACAACAATCTTTAGGACACAAGCTGTCTAGAATTTCCAGCACAACATACTAGCATATACTTCTTGTTTTTCATGAAGAAACCATACTAAATATACAACTATGATT
>JAOTQR010084582.1:0-21992 GCA_025774065.1 Solanum ossicruentum
TCCTCTTTCTCAACTTATCCCCCTCCAATTATTCGGCATATGTCAGGAAGCAGGATAAATCCATGTCACTAATCAACATGGTGGTACAATATTCTTCACTCACCAAATCGGATACGCCCATCACAAACTTACTCATTCTAGACCTTGATCTGACAACCAGGTGTGGATCATATTCAGAGAATTAGTTGAACTTGATAACATACTCCCTCACACTCATAGATCTTTGCTTCAAGTTCATGAACTCCATCATTTTGGCCTCCCCAAGCTCAAGAAGGAAAAACTAGTTGAGGAAAGCCACCTTAAACTCCTCCCATAGAACCACATTGTTGTTTCTCTTCTCCTCTTTCAATTAAATATACCATATTGGGCCCCTTGGTTGACTTGATTAGCCACGACTTGAGTTAGCAAAGTGAGAGCGTCCCGGGGCTCACTATGAGCTAGTTGTTCCTCGGGTGTACCAGGTTTTCTTCCTCTTATATTAGGCATGATCTAGTATAGTTAGGAATAATATTTAGGGGGAAAAACCTTACCTTAACTTCTATAGCACCACATAGAGTAAGAAGAAGAGAAACATTTTCCAAAATGTCTAATAACCTCTTTCTCATAGTTGTGATGCACAAAACAACCATGAATAAGACTTTAATAAACGTGGTGTGTTGGATGTTGAGGACCATTAATAACCTATTACTTTGATACCAAGTTTATCACGACTCAATCGTAGGGCCTAGATGTGACATGGCGAATGTGGAACCCGAAGGGGACCAAATCAAGCCTCTTAACATATCATTGCACATCTTTGGTCGCGAAAGCAATAAATTAACATAATAAATAGAAAAAAGGGGTAATATGGGGCTAAGGAACATCTTTCATATCATAACCATCAAAAAGTCAAGAGAGTCAATCTTATAGCATCATTGGGTAACTTGTCCAACAACACCTCTAAACATAGAACTTGGCGAGGCCCATGACAAGTAACTGGGCTCACCTGCATAGTCAAAGTGTAGAATAAAGGAAAGGAAGTCTTTATACATAGCATAAGGTCAAAGACACTGTCCCCAAAATTGATGATTCACCAACTTGTTTGAGAGTAATCGTACTAACCACGTGGAGGAGGAGAATGATCTAGTGGAGTTCTAGTTCCTACATGGTAACATCATGTAAGCATAGAGTATGCGTTAGTACATTCGAATGTACTAAGTATGTAGAATGCAATGCAACAAGAGATAGCCAATATAATCAAAATGCATATTTAGGCAATGAATGAACATATAGAAATATGGCAATGCATGAATGATACTTGAAGTAAACATGCTTATATACAAAACATATTACATATGTAGGAAGAGACCATCATCATAGACAAAGCAAACTTAGTACTTAGAATCTAAGTTAGACCACCTCTTAGAAGTGATTGACCAATCAAACCTCAATTGGTTGATGTATATGACCACCCTCCTTTTGAAATGATTGAGGTATCAATCCCTCAATTGGTTGAAATGACCCTAAAAAGTACCCAAAAATGTGCCTCGGAATGCCTAAAATTTTAATTTTCATATATCTTAAAATCCATTCATTATTTCAAAAATCTGACTTCATATTCTTGTTCAGGGAGTCCAAATTAAGTGAAGAAGGATCTAACCATGCTTTAAGAGCGAAAGATTAGCAATTATGAAATTCCAAGAATGTTATGTCAGCTGGGTTTTCGCATTGCCTTCGCGACGCACCCCAATATATTTTTGGGAATTTTTTTTTAATTTGGTCCAAGACAGTCTTGGGCCTAAGTGTTCCCAAATGTGTTTTTACCTATACTTAGCCAAAGTTCACTGCGTCCAACACACCGCATCGATTAGAGTCCTATTCATGGTTGTGAAGTGGTCCATGATTATAAATAGGAGGCTATGAGGCGTTTTAGGAAATATTTCCCTTCTTCACGTTTTTAACTCATGCTATAGATTTGTGGTAAGTTTTTCCCCCTAAGTGTTTTTCTTTGCTATACTAGATCATGCTGAAAACAAGAGGAAGATGGGCCCAAACTCTCGAGGAGCAACCCACCAATGGTGAGCTTCGAGATGCTCTTACTATGCTTGCTCAAGTGTCGGATAACCATGTTAATTAAGGCACCCAAGCCCCTCATGCTACTACCCAGGAGCTAGGGTAATAGACTTCATAAGGATGAATCCTCCGATTTTCCATGGGTCAACAGTGGATGAAGATCCACAAGTGTTCATTGATGAGGTCTATAAGATCTTGTATATCATGGGTGTTAGGCCGAATGAAAAGGCAAAGTTAGCGGAATACCAACTTAAAGGGGTAGATCAAATATGATATGATCAATGGAAGGGTAAGAAGGGGGTTGGTAATGTGGTGCTTTGGGAGGAATTCAAATTGGCCTTCCTTAATCGATTTTTCCCTCTTGAACTTAGGGAAGCAAAGTTGATAGAGTTTATGAACTTGAAACAAGGTGCCGTTAGTGTGAGGGAGTATTCCCTCAATTTTAATCAACTTGCAACGTATGTTCCTTACTTGGTGGATGATCCTAGATCAAGGACAAATAAATTTGTGATAGGAGTCTCAGCCTTGGTGAGTGAAGAATGCCAATCCGCCTTACTAGTTAGTGACATGGACTTGTCTCAGTTGATGACATATGCTGAGCAAATAGAGGAGGAAACGTTGAGGAAGAGGAGGGGAAATGAGGCTAAAAGGGCCCATTTTGAGGGTGTGTTCTAAAAGGGTGCTAGATTTTGTCAAGGCCAAGGGCCTTCTCATACTACTAATAGGGGGTTTACCAATGACTTCCCTAGGCCACAAGGTGTTGGTGGTGTGGCTCCTATTGATGGGTACCCTAGATGTGGAAGGAGTCATAAAGGCCCATGTTTGAAAGATTGTAAACCATGTTTTGGTTGTGGGGAGCTTGGTCACAAGAAGGTAGATTGTCCAAGAAATCGTTGCAATTTTCGGGGTGCAAATGCAGTTCCATTGGGTGGAGCTGGTCCTAAAAGTGGTGCCCCAAGTCACATTTGATTTTATACTCTACATGGGAGGTAAGAGATTGGTGAGGTCCCCGGTATTGTTACTGGTATGTTAAAAATCTTTGACTTTGATGTATACGCTTTGATTGATTCGAGTGCCACTCTTTCCTTTGTTACCCCTCTTGTTGCTAAAAAGTTTCATATTGTTCCCAAGTTGTTACATGAGTCATATGAAGTGTCTAATCCTTTTAGTGCCTCTATTGGTGCTAGGAAAGTTTATAGGAGTTATCCTATTTGTATTTTGCGCAAGTTGTTGCCTTGTGATGTTGTTGAATTAGACATGGTAGATTTTGATGTCATACTTGGGATGGATTTGTTGCATGCCTACTATGCTTCTATTGATTATAGAACCCGTAGGGTCAAGTTTTAATTCCCTAATGGACCCGTCCTTGAGGTGAAAGGTCAAGAAGTAGTGGTCAAGGGTACAATCAGTTCATGCATTAAAGCCTATAAGTTGATTTCTAGTGGGTGTTTGTATCATCTTGTGAGGGTTAAAGATATGAAGTCTAAAGTCCCCTCTGTGGAGTCAGTTCCGGTTGTAAACGAGTTTCTTGATATCTTCCCAAATAACCTTCCTGATGTCCCTCCCGAAAGGGAGATAGATTTTGGTATAGATCTCCTTCTGTATATTCAACCTATCTCCATTCCCCCTTACCTTATGGTCCTGGCCAAGTTGAAGGAGTTAAATGAACAATTTACAGATTTTTTGGAAAAGGGATTTATTAGGTCTAGCCGATCACCTTGGGGTGCTCCGATGTTATTTGTGAACAAGAAGGATGGGATACTTAGAATGTGCATTGACTACCGGTAACTCAATTGGGTCACTATCAATAATAGATATCCTCTTCCAAGAATTGATAACTTATTTGACCAATTGTAAGGGGCTAGCTTCTTCTCTAAGATTGATCTTCGGTCCACGTATCATCATGTGAGGGTGAGGGAGTGTGATATTCCCAAGATGACTTTTCAGACTAGATATGGACATTATGAGTTTGTTGTGATGTCGTTTGAGTTGACTAATGCACTAGCCATCTTCATGGACTTAATGAATAGAGTCTTCAAGCCCTATCTTGACTCCTTTGTTGTGGTCTTCATTGATGATATTTTTACCTATTCATATAGTAAAGAGGAGCATAAGGGTCATTTCAGGGTTGTGCTGCAAAGATTGAGGGAGGAGAGATTGTATGCTAAATATGAAAAGTGTGAATTTTAGTTGAAGGAGGTTGCATTCTTGGGTCATGTGGTGTGGGGGAATGGTATTAAGGTGAATCCTAAGAAGATCGATGTGATTAGAAATTGGCCTAGACCACTGACCCCGTTGGATATTAGGAGTTTCTTGGGCCTTGCGGGTTACTATAGAAGATTTATGAATGGTGTCTCCTCCATTGCTTCTCCTATGACCAAATTGACTCAAAAGTAGGTTAAGTGTGTGTGGATCGATGAATATGAGAGAAGCTTTCAAGCATTGAAGGATAGGCTTGTGTCCGGTCCTAGATTGTCACTACTGAATAGGCTTGCGGGTTTTATTGTGTATTGTGATGCATCTAGAGTTGGTTTGGGTTGTGTACTAATGCAAAATTGTAAGGTCATAGCCTATGCTTCTGGACAACTCAAAGTGCATGAAAGGAATTACCGTACCCATGATCTAGAGTTAGCTGCTGTTGTGTTTGCATTAATGGTTTGACATCATTATTTGTATGGGGTGCATATTGATATCTTCACTAATCATAAGAGCCTTTAATATATCTTTACTCGAATAGATCTCAACTTGAGGAAAAGAAAGTGGCTAGAACTTCTTAAAGGCTATGACATGAGTGTGCATTATCATCCGGGTAAGGCAAATATGGTGGCTGATGCTTTGAGTCGGGTGTCCATGGGTAGCCTAGCTCATGTTGATGGTGGTGATAGGGAAACGACTAGGGAGGTTCATTGATTGATTGGGGGTTAGGTTGGAAAAAGTTGGTGATGATGATGTTTTGGTGATTAATGGGTCTCAGTCTTCTTTGGTTAATGAGGTAATAGCAATACAAGATCTTGATTCCTCCTTGCTTGAATTGAAGGACTTGGCGAAAAAGGGAAAAGTAGAGGTTTTCTCCCAAGGGTGAGATAGTTCCCTTAGGTGCCAAGGTAGGTTGTGTGCACCTTGTGTTGATGGTTTGAGGGAGAAAATCCTTGATAAGGCCCATAATATTGCTTATTCTTTTTAATCCGATTCCACCAAAATGTCTAGAGACTTGAGGGATGTGTATTGGTGGGGAGGCATGAAGAGGGACATTGCCAAATTTGTTTCCGATTGCCATAGTTTTCAACAAGTCAAAGCCGAACATCAAAGGCCGGGTGGTCTAAACCAAGACATAGAGATTCCTACTTGGAAATGGGAAGTGATTAACATGGATTTTATGGTTGGTATGTCTAAGACTAGAAAAGGTTTTGATTTCTTTTGGATTTTGTGGATGGTATACCACCTCCATCTGAGGTGATTGAGGTATCAACCCCTGAATTGCATGATGGACAGGACCACCATCCACTGGAAGTGATTAAGGTACCAACCCCGCAATTGGTTAATAGCTTACCACCCCTATCCGAGGTGATTAAGATATCACCTTTCAATTGGCTATGGTCAACTCACAATACTATAAATGCTTCTCATAAAATCAACACATACATATCATCCTTTCATCATCATAAAGTCACTTAACTCATATGCCAAGCATTAGGCCTTCAAACTCAAGATGGATTAACTGGAAATTTTATCAAACACTTGATGGGTGTGCAATGCTAGTGTAAAACCATTCAATTCAAGAGTGAAATCATGCAAGTAAATACAATGTAAAATCACTCACCAACACTTGGTAATATCCTCATACAATATACACCAAAATCCTTCATCAAACCTCAAGATAGATCTAAGATTCATAGCTCAAAACATACATAAACAGCCACACTTTTACAAAACCCCAATATAGTGCATAATCAAATTCATAATAGAAGACCCATAAGTAAAATCAACTTAGAAATATGTAATTTAGGTAAAAAGGAAGTTTCGGCACCATAGGTGAAAGGACCCAATGGTTGAAACCGGCATACCTTAGCTTTCGAGAATTCTTGATGAAGATTGGAAATGGAGACTTGAAGTTTGAGTCTATCCTTAAGATCCGAAATGAGTTTTGGCACTTGCATTTTGGGTGAAATATTTGTGTAAGTATTTGAGACAGTATTGAGGAACGTCTTATATGATATGAAGGTGAAATATGACTATGTATAGGTACTTTCATGCATGAGAAGACTTAGGCCAGAGACCCAAAAGCCTTGGACCGAGTAACAAAACCTGGGCAAAAATAACAATAGGACGCGCCCAAGGCACATCATGCCAGGGGCGCGAACCCTCTCTGGAAATCACCAACTTTAAAAATTGAAATTGTGATTTGGTTGCTCTAAAGTCAAGGTTAGACCCATTTCCCACTCAATATTTTCCCCTAATCGAGAATATGAAGTTGGATTTTCGATATCATGCATGGATTTGAGATTTATAGAAATTATAATTTTGGGCACTTTTTGGGCACTTTTGTGGTCGTTTCAACTAAGAGGCTTTTTTGGGTTCCCCTGGGGTTTCTCATTCTTCATGTCACACCTAGGCTCTAGGATTGGATCATCGAAAATCGAACTCACCACATTGATTAGTCTTGTTCATTGTTATAAAGTGCGCCTCAACTATGAATAGGAGGATATGATGCATTTTACAAAATGATTCACTTCTTCATGATCTCTATCGCTAAGGTTTAATTTTTGACTCCCATCCTCTATACCTCAGAATATGTCTCGGACCCATTAGAATTATGGACAAGATATGAAATGTAACCATCCTCTATATCTCAGAATATGAAGTGTAACCATCCTTCACCTGATAGTCAATCTTTTAGCATTGAAGTTTCTAATGTAGAGTTTTAATATGTTCTATGTCTCTTGGCTTAGCTATGATCACACAACAAAGTCAAAAAATGGTCAACCTTAGACATCAAATAATAAAGAGGAAGGGAGAGAGGCTATGAAAGCCTGAGTTGATGGTGCTTTATCTTCTATTGTTGTTACTACGCCCAAGGGAGAGAGGCTACGAAAGCCTGAGTTGGTAGTGCTTTATCTTCTGTTCCAACAAGTAAAAATGTACTTTCAATATTTATCAAGGATGCGGTAAGAAGCATCAAGGAAAGTGTTTGGCCGACAGAGATGGTTGTTTTAAGTATGGAAATATTGGACATTAGATGAGGTCTTGTCCAGTGGCCTCCAAGGAATGGATAAAAAGGTCTCGATTTGAAGGTAGACTTTTACATGCTAAGCATGGTAGTAGTGGCATTTCTAGGGAATGTGGTTTTGGGCGAAGGGATTAAAGTTGATCCTAAAATGATGAGAGTGGTAAGAAGGAAATGGCAAGAGAAGTCCACCTGCTGGCTAGATTGGCAGTTAGGTTGAATGAAGCCGATGATGGAAGTGTGGTAGTTGTAGATGGTTCAAAGTCTTCCTGGATTGAAGAGGTCAACTCTGAAAAATACCTCAACTCTGCTTTGGTAGAATTGCTAGTATTAGTGATGGATGGCACGAGGGGGAGATGGAGTACTTTGTTATCAAGGGAGATTATGTAGAGGTCTTGTCACAAGATTGATGTATCAAAAAAGTTTATATTGCAAGAAGATCACAATTTTTCCTATTTGATTCCCTCGATGTCATGACTCAAGCCTAGGGCTTAGACGTGACACGGCGAATGGGGAACCTAAAAGGAGCTCAAACATGCCTCTTAGAATATCAATCACACATCCTTGATTGTAGAAGAAAAATAAGTATCACAAGTTATAAAAATAGGGGAAGCGTGACGAAGGGAAGTCCTGATATTCATAAATGCAATAAATGAGTCAAGCTCATAGCATAATACATCATAGTATCCAACAACATCTCTAGCTTGGAATGGAGCGGGGCCAAGACACTTCCCGGGCTCACCCTCATAATAATAAGTATTCAACATAAGAAGAAGTCTCAACATAACATGAAGTAAATAGATATTGTCCTCGGAATTGAGGATTCACCAAAACTTTCACCGAGAATCAAACTAGCCATGTGAAGGAGGATGATCAAAAGGAGTTTCGATTCCTATATAGTGGCATCATGTAGGCATAGAATATGCATTAGTACGTCTGAATGTACTAAGTATGAGGGATGCAATGCAACAATGACATAAGCCAATATATTCAAAATACATAATCATATGTAATGGATACATAATCTCAACATGGCATGCATGATTAATGCTTCTAACAAAACATGCTTGTAAAACATTCAACTTGCATAATAAATATTACATGTGTGGGAGGGGAGACGTTAACTAACATAGACCAAGAGAGCTACTACTTGGAATCCCTCACATGTCACCCTCTTTGTAAGGTGATCGAGGCATTTCAACATCTCGACAAGGTGATCGAGGCATGTCACCCCTCTGACAAGGTATGGTCTACTTGGCAAGGTAAACTATACATGATAATATGAATAATCCAAGGCATGTCACCCCCTCATCAAGGTGTTGTATAGCTAGATGGATCCACTAGTATAGCAAGAGTAATAATCATAATCCTATGGTGGCACATAGTTTAGAGACTAAAGACTTTATATAAGGACCCCTTGAGTTGAGCCCCCATATTAAGTCTCAATCAGTGCTAACTCAAATCCCACGGAATACATGAAATAATCATAACTTTAATAACTTATAAGAGACATGATAACATGAGATGACTAGCTCTTAAACATGCTTGGCCTCTACTAGTGAGCCTAACTTGAACATGAGAGTAGATCATGATCATACATGAACCCTTGCCTTAACATGAATGGATCACAAAGAGGTAAAAATCTTGAAATGGGGCTCAACTTTGATCCATGCAACGTTATAAATACTTTTCATGAAATCTATAAATGCTTGAAAGCTCGTAATCACCATGAAGTCACTTGACTTGTAAAACATGTAATAGATCACCAATAACTTGAAAATTCTTATCATGTCATTTTATCAAACACATGGTGGGTTCATGATACTTGTTCAAAATCATGTAATTTAATACTGAAATAATATGTATGAACTAAATGCAAATCAACCAAACAAGATGTAGTAAAACCCTCATATAGTGTACCTTGAAATCTATCACCAAAAGCTCATAATAGTTCATAGTTTCATAGCTTAAAACATGCATAGTCTTAACAGAAAAAAGCAATTCATGGAATAAGCTTGAAATAGACATTTATGCACAATCAATCAATACTTCTCAAAACCCCAACATAATTTATGATCATATTACATAATAAGAGATACTCATAGGTAATACAACTTGAAAACATGCAAATTTCATAAAATGAGAAGGTTGGGCACCATGGATGAAAGGACCCATGGATGAAGATCCACATACTTTAAACCTTGAATTCCTTGAGGTGAACTTGAAGTAGACTTAGAGCTTGAAATCAATCCGTGAGTCCAAAATTGAGCTTGAAATCCTTAGATTTGAATGAGAGAATTAATAGAGTCTTAGAGAGGTTTTAGAGAGGGTTTTGGGAGCTATGGAGTTGGAAATAACTAAGTATGGGTGATTTCACATTTACATGGGCATGGGGCTATGACCCTAATGCACTTGGCTGAAATAGAAAAAATTGGGAAAATGATACACTGGTCTATGTTGCTGGCATGATATGGACCATACACGGAGCAGCATTTACACTAGTCCGTGCCCCAAGTATGTCGCTGCCTGGGCGCGGACAGACATTGCATTATGAGAAATAAGCAAAAATTATTTTTTGCTATGGGTTTTCTAAAATCCGGGTTGTACCCATTTTCCACTCAATTTTTCCCCTTGATAGAGAATATGTTGTCAAATTTTTGAAATCACATGAATTTTGAGATATATGGAAATTATGATTATGGGGCATTTCAAAGCACATGAGGGGTGTTTCAGTGTCCCTCCCTTTGGAACATTCATCCCTGAATGTCAAAGGAACATGTATAAGAGAAGTAATTATGAAGATTTCAACCCAACATGAATGCAACAAAAGCATTTAAACATCATTTTCAAAAAATCTCAACAGTAATGTCAAAAATCACCATAAACTTGTTACCATAAATATGAATGCATGCAAAATCTCATGAGGGCTGAAACTTAAGACTTGAAATCATATAGAGGAATGGGTATCACTTTACTCTAGCCGTAGGACTTAAGTTTTAAGTTTCATGTAAAAGTGATACCCATATCTTAAGTTTTATGTCTCATGCAAAATTCCTACGACTTTTGTCTATTTTGTGCTATTTCCAATCTCTCCCTTATCAACCTCACCTTCTCCATGGCTTCCATAACTAAATCCACACCTAGCAATGCCATCTCCCCCACATCGAACCACCCAACAAAGGATCTACAATGCCTACCATATAAAGCTTCAAAGTGAGTCCTGCCAATGCTTGAGTAGTAGCTATTGTTGTAAGCAAACTCAATAAGTAGAAGATGTTCTTTCCAACTACCCTTAAACTCCAAAACACTTTCTCTAAGCATATCCTCAAGAGTTTGGATAGTCCTTTCGGCTTGGCCATTCGCTTGAGTTGCGAAGCTTGACCTTGGTACTAAGACCTCTTTGGAAGGACCTCAAAACATGAGAAGTAAATTAAGCACCACGATCCGAAATGATAGATAAAGGCACCCTATGCAATCTAACCAACTCATGAATATACAACTTGACATAAACTTTAGCACCGTAAGTGGTTTTGACCGGTAGAAAATAAGCCGAATTTGTCATTCTATCCATTACAACCCAAGTAGAGTCAAAGTGTTTCCTAGTCTTAGGCAACCCAACCACAAAATTCATGTTAATATCTTCCCACTTCCAAGTAGGAATTTCTATGCCTTGGGCTAGGCCACCCGACTTTTGGTGCTTGATTTTCACTTGTTGGAAATTATGACATCCAAATACGAATTTGGCAATATCTCTCTTCATACCACCCTACCAATACACCTCCCTCAAGTCTCTATACATCTTTGTAGTACTGGGGTGAATAGAATAAGATGAATTATAAGCCTCCTTCATGATCAACTCCCTTAAGTCATCAACATTAGGCACACACAACCTACCTTTGTACCAAAGGGTACCATCTTCCCCTTGGGAGAAAACCTTCACTTTACCATCCCTCACCAAGGTCTTCAACTCTGGCAAGGAAAGGTCAAGATCTTGTTTTGACTTTACTTCCTCAATCAAAGATGATTTAGAACTATCAATACCTATTACACCACCTATTCCAACTTCATCCAACCTAACCCACAACCTAGCCAACCAGTGAACTTCTCTAGCCATTTCTTTGCCACCATCATCAATATGAGCTAGACTGCCCATGGACACTTTACTTAGAGCATCGACCACAACATTAGCTTTATCGGGATGATAGTGCACATTCTTATAATAATCTTTAAGGAGCTCTAACTACCTTGTTTGCCTCAAGTTAAGATCTTTTTGTGTGAACAAATGTTGGAGACTCTTGTGGTCAGTAAAAACATAGACATAAACCCCATACAAGCAGTGGCGCCAAATTTTCAAAGCAGACACCACAACCATTAATTCAAGAGCATTAGTGGGATAATTTTGCTCATGCAACTTAAGTTGTCTAGAGGCATATGCTATAAACTTGTCATTTTTCATCAAAACACACCCCAAACAAATTCTTAAGGCATCACAATACACCACAAACCCTTCCAACCCATCTGGTAAAGCTAAGATAGGAGCGGAGACAAGCTTATCTTTCAAAGTTTGGAAACTCTTTTCACATTCATCGGTCCATAAAAATTTTGCCTTCTTTTGGGGAAGCTTTATCATAAGAGAAGCAATAGAATAAAAGATATTCACAAATCTCTAATAGTAACCCACTATACCCAAGAAACTCCTAATATCCGATGGAGTCAAGAGTCTAGGCCAATTTCTTATCACCTTCATCTTCTTAGAATCCACTTTAATGCCATTCCCCGACACTACATACCCTAGAAAAGCAACCTCTCTCAACCAAAATTCACATTTTTCATATTTAGCGAACAACCTCTCATCCCTCAAGATTTGCAGTACCACCCCCAAATGATTCACATGCTCTTGGAAAATATAAGGGTGAAATAAGTCTAAGTATAGGTATTTTCATGCATGGGAAGGCTTAGGCCCAAGACCTAAAAGCCTTGGATCAAGAAAAAAATCATTGGCAAAAAAATATATAGGTCCGCATCTAGTCCACAATGCGAACCTATCGTGGAGGCAAAATTAATACATGTCTGCAAAAATTGCTCATTGTGGAACTATCGCAGATCGACTCCGGATAAGAAAAATTATGAAAAATGAAATTGCTAATTGTTTGCTCTTAACTCGGGGTTAGACCCATTTCCTACTCAATTTGATCCCTTAATCAAGAATACAAAGTCATATTTTTTGAAATAACACATGGATTTTGAGATATATAGAAAATTAGAATTCTTGGCATTTTTTAGGCACAGTTTTGGGCACTTTTTTGAGGTCGTTTCAACGAAAGGAGCAATGAAATAAAGAGTGGCACCTGTATCTATCAATGCTTACACATCATAGTCTAAAACATTTAACATAGTAGTGATGACATTGGGGAACCTCATCCATCCCTTGCCTTCCTTGAAGAGCATAGAACCTATTTTACCTTGGAGCACCCCCCCTTCCTCTTGTCGGCCTCCTTTTGCCCTTGGACCCGTATTAGCACCTTGTCCTTGAGGACGACCATCTCTACCTTTGCTTTAAGCATGAGGACAATCAATAACCTTGTGACCCACTTCACCACAACCATAGGAAGTATTGGAGATTCTCAAACATGGGCCACTATGGTTCCTACCACATCTTTGGCACTTAGGGTTAGACACTCTAGCACTACCACTTTGGAACCTTGGATTATAGTTAGAAAATATCTTATTAGGAGCTTTAGAAGAACCTTGGCCTTGGAACTTGTGGCCTTGAGGAAACCGGCCACCCTTGGAACCTTGGAAGCCACCTTCACATTGAGCCTTTTGGACTCACCACTAACTTTTTTTTCTATGTTTTTCCCCCTCTAGTTTTTCGGCATATGTCATGAGCCAGGAAAAATCTATATCATTTACTAGTATGGCTGTATGACACTCTTTATTAATCAAGTCGGACACTCCCGATACAAATTTGTTCATTCTAGCTCTAGGGTCGGCCATCAAATATGGAGCATACTTGAGAATCTTTTGAACTTGAGGTCATACTCCCTTACACTCTTGGGACCTTGCTTAAGTTTCATAAACTCTATCATCTTAGCCTCCCTTAGCTCGATAGGAAAAAACTGGTTGAGGAATGAGGTTTTGGACTCCTCCTAAAGGAATAACATCATCATCTCCCCTCTCTAATTCCTATTGGGTACCAAATTTGGCCCACACCTTTGAGTTGGTAGGCTACTAACTCTGCTTTCTCATCCTATTTGACCCACATGATAGATAACACTTTATACACCTCATCGATGAACTCATGGAAATCCTCTTCCAGCTAGGATATATGGAAAATTAGTAGGTTCATTCTTGTGAAATCCCTCACCTTTGAGGCTGGAATGGGAGCATGAGGGGCTTGGGCCCCTTGGTTCATTTGGTTGGTCATAGCATGGGCCAACATTGTGATGGTATCCCGGAACTCTCCTTAGGCTACCCCTCCATCTTGAGGAACTTGAGGAATAGAAGGAGTCAGTTGCTCCTTGGGTAAACAGGCTCTCCTTAGTCTTCCCCTTGGAATCGGCATGATCTAGAAGAACAAGAGCATTTTTTAGGGGAAAATCCTTATATTTACATCTAAAGCATAATATAGACCATGAAGAAGTGAAACATTTCCTAAAACACCTTATCTCCTCCCATTCATAGTTGTGACACGCTTCACAACCATGAATAAAAATCTAATCAACACAGTGTATTGGATTTCTGAGGACCATTAACAATCTAGTGCTCTAATACCAAGTTTTTCATGATCCAAGCCTAGGGCCCATACGTGACACGGCGAATGGGGAATCCGAAGGGATCCCAACAAGCCTCCTAGCATATTAATCATACATCCTTGGTCGCGGAAGTAAAATAAGCACTACAAGTTATAAAAACAAAAGGGGAAGCGGGACTAAGGGAAGTTTTGATACTCATAAAAGCAATAAAGGAGTTAAGCTCATAGAATCATACATCATAGTATCCAACAACACCTCTAACTTGGAAAGGAGCAGGGGCCAAGGCACTTCTCCGGCTCACCCTCACAGTAATAAGTATTCAACATAAGAAGAAGTCTCAATACAACATGAAGTAAATAAATATTGTCATCGAAATTGAGGACTCACCAAAGCTTTCTCCGAGAATTAAACCAGCCACGTGGAGGAGGATGATCAAACGGAGCTCTAGTTCCTACATGGCGACATCATGTATGCATAGAGTATGTGTTAATACATCTGAATGTACTAGGTATGAAGGATGCAATGCCACAAAGACATAAGCCAATATATTCAAAATGCATAATCATAAGCAATGGATATGTAATCTCAACATGGCATGCATGATCAGTGCTTGTAATAAAACATGTTTGTAAAACATTCAACTTGTATAGTACATATACATGTGTGGGAAGAGACCTTAACCGAATTAGACCAAGTAAGAATCACGACCCGGACCTAAGGCCTAGATGTGATACAGCAAATAGGGAACTCAAAAAGACCCCAAACAAGCCTCTTAGCATATCGTTACACATCCTTGGTCGCGGAAGCAATTAAACAACAACAAGTGAATATAAAATAAGGCTAAAGGGGCTAAGGGTGTCTTTCATAGCTTAAAGACATTCAAGAATCAAGATAGTCAAGATCAAGCATCATTACATAACTTTTCCAACAATAACTCCAATGTTAGAATTGAGCGGGGGCCAAGACAACTTTTCGGGCTCACCCTCATAGTCAAAAGCATACAATAAAAGAAATAGAGTCTTTGCATAACATAAGATCAAAAAATATCGTCCTCAGAGTTGATGACTCACCAAACTTGCTTCAAAGATAGTACTAGCCACATGGAGGAGGAAGATGATCAAGTGGAGCTCCTATTCCTATATGGTAACATCATGCAGGCATAGAGTATGCATTAGTACATTCGATTGTACTAAGTATGTAGGATGCAATGCAACAAAAGATTGGAAACAGAAGCAAAATGTGTACATATAGACAATGGATGAGCATGGTAACAATATGGCATGCATGAATAATATTTGAAGTAAAACATACTTATATAGAACATGTTACATGTATAGGAAGAGACCCTCATAATAGAGTCCAAGGCCAAACACCCCCTTGCTGAGGCGATCGAGGTACGAACCCCCCAACATGGTTGCATGGGACTACCACCCCTCGAGCGAGGCGATTAAGGTACAAAGACCCTAACATGGTTGCACGAGCCTACTACCTCCCAGCGAGGCAATTGAGGTATAAACCTCCCAACATGGTTGTTCGAGCCTATAACCCCTCGAACGAGGCATGGTCAACTTGCAACACTATAGATGCTATTCATGAAATCAACACATATATATTTTTCTTTTTCATTATCATAAAGTCATTTAACTCATATGCCATGCATTAGACCTTCAACAACTCAAAAATCCATAAACGGATATTTTATCAAACACTTGGCAAGTGTGTAATACAAGTACAAAATCATGCAATTCAGGAAAGAAATATGTGAGAAAAATCTATGTAAAACCACCCACCAACACTTGATAGTACTCTTATGCAAGATACATCAAAATCCTTCATCAAATCACATAATGGATCATGGATTCATAGCTCAAAACATGCTTAAATAGTCATATATGGAAAAATTATCAAAAATTATTTTCCACTAAAGGTCTTTTAAAATATCGGTTGTACCCACTTCCCACTCAATTTTTCCCTTGTTCGAGAATATGAAGTCGAATTTTTGAAATCACGCACGAATTTTGAGATATATGGAAATTACGATTATGGGGTATTCTGAAGCACATGAGGGATGTTTCACTCGATTCCACCAAAATCTATAGTGACTTGAGGGAAGTATATTGGTGGAGCAGAATGAAGAAGGGCATTGCAAAATTTGTGGCTGAATCCTCCAATTGTCAGCAAGTTAAAGTAGGACACCAAAGGCCGGGTGGTTTGGCTCAAGATATTGAGATTTCTACTTGAAAGTGGGAAGCAATCAATATGGATTTTGCTGTAGGGCTGCCTAAGACTAAGAGACTTTGAATCCATATAGGTAATAATGTTCTGAATGATAAAGTTAGCTTATTTCTTTCACGTTAAGAGGCATTTTAGTACTGAGGATTATGCAAAGTTATATGTCTTGGAATTGGTGACGTTACATGGGATTCCATTATCCATCATTTTGGATCATGGTACTCAATTTACCTCCAACTTTTGGAAGTCCTTCCAAAGAGTCTTGGTAGTAAAGAGAAGTTAAGCATTTCATTTAATACTCAAATTGATGGGCAAGCCGCAAGAACTATTCTAATCTTGGAAGATATGTTGAGGGCATGTTTCTTGGAATTTTATGGAAGTTGGGATGATCATTTACCTCTCGTCGAACTTGTCTACAATAATAGTTATCATTTAAGCACTAAGATGGCACCATTTGAGGCAATATATGAAAGAACATGTAAGTCACTAGTGGAATGGTTTGAAGTGGAAAAATTGCCTTGATTGGAACAGACTTAGTCATGGATTCCATGAAGAAAGTATGGCTTATAAGAGAATGATGGAAGACCACCCAAAGTAGACAAAAGTCCTATTCCAATGTACAAAGAAGGCATCTTGAGGTTAATGTTGATAATTGAGTTTACTTGAAGGTGTTACCTATGGAGGGTGTGGTGCAATTTGGCAAGAAGGGGAAGTTAAGCCCTAGGTATGTAGGAACCTATAAGATTGTGAGAATGGTTGGTAAGGTGGCATTAGATTTTGAACTAAAACATAAACCAGAAAACACTAGTTTGTAAAGAACGTTCATAGAATATTAAAGATCAATGCTCACTTAGTCACATCAAGATGCTTTCAATCCATAAATGGATCATTTTAACTTGAATTAAACTAATTGGTAATTAAGTCAAAGATATTAAAAATCAATATTCGGATTAAGTCAAGGGTTATGAATGTGTTTACCTCTTTTGGAAATACTTGGATTTTCATATATGCTACGGTGTGATTTGCAAATTTGGTATTCAAATATAAGAAGAACATAAAGCACATTAAACATCATCACATGCAAGTAATAACAAACACTAACTATTACAAGGCAAAAAAGTATTTACAAACTAAACAAGTCACCCATTGTTCAAAATATGCATTACCATTAACCAGCCACACAAAAAAATAACTCAGACCCTAGTGTACTATAATCAACCACACCTCTCAAAAAATGTATAGTCCTTAATGAAATCAAAAAGTAGAATAATAACAAAGCAAAGAGAGTGTAAAAAATGCTCCTGGATTAAGTAGACGATAGTGGTGAAGTTTGATGTTGCTCCACTTGGCCATTCAAATGAAGTAGGGTCAGTCTTCAACAACATAATAATCCAATTTTAGATGTCAGGGTCAATTCCACTGGGAACAATGTGTCAGCGATTGAGTAGAGCAAGGACCTATATCTACTAGATTTTGACTCGATAAGCGGATAACAAGCATGAATTCTAACAAATGGGTGGAATGTTATTACTCCCTAGTGCACACAAGTGTACGTGGTATAACAAGCAATATAGTGTCCCTAATTAAGGGGCCGGGATATCAAATCCAAGGGACTTAATTAAAATCGGCAAACAATCCAAGATATAATGTTTGAAGTGTTTTTATTAAATTATTGAAGAGTTTTTTGCAAAGAAATTAAATAACTAATTAAGTTCAACTCTAAACTGGTTTTTTGTTGTTAAGCTATCAATTGAAGAGAAATTCTGGGATTGTAACCTTAACGATGTTGTTTGGTCTTAAAATTTACACCTATGTTTGGGTTCCTGACTACGGATTCACCAGGTTAAAATTACCTAAACAGGGTTGCATGCCTCTGCCGGCCTAGCATTGACTACCTAACCACATCGTTGAGTGGGGATAGATAGATCAATAAAAGTGTTTTGATGTTATATTCCCATATTGTGAAGCAAGTGAGGTGTAAGGGTAGTTATCATGCCTCTCCCTTATACGAATTAACCTAGTTTCCTAGTCGAACAAGCTCCCTATATTACTGCATTCTATTCACTCCAAGATCTCTCGAATCCAGAATAAACAACTAATTTACCCCCGAGTTGGCCAGACTATGAAGTATAGATAAATGTAATACGGAAGTAGTCAAAAGAAACCCATTCATAAATGTGAAAATTTAAGAACTAAACATTGTCTATGGTTACAACCCCAGAATATGGAGACTTAGACACTCATAGTAACTACGTACATCATCAATGAACTAGAAAGCATAAACAACCAAGAAATAATGATGAAACTAGCAATATTAACCTTAGATAAAGGTTTACAGTCTTCTTTCTTAGTTTTTACGTAAAAACCAACATATGAAAACCTAAAGTTTTTGAGAAAATATAACTTGAAATCCTATAACTCAATTTTTCCCTTCGCAATCCTCAAGTCTGAGACGTTGATTGACTATCCTAGGCTAGGGTTTTGCTTATTTTGCTGACTGGACCACTTTTCTCAACCTTTGCACAAGTCCATGGCACGAACTGTACCTTTTTCCTTTTTCATGCCTTTTTTCCTTCCTTTTCAGCTTGCACAGCTTTATCCAGGTCTGCAACGCACACTTGAGTATTTTTACTAATTCAACTGACTTTTATCCTCTAAATCCCGGGCTATGGTCTTCCTTCAACTTCAGGTGTGACTATGGACTAGCATAATCTGATCAAAACTAGTAAAAACACAAACAAATGGTGCACTTGGCCCTGGATTAGCAAAATAAAAGAAATCAAACTAAAACCGCCTAGACTCTATGAATTTACCCTCTAGCTAGGCTCTATTTACGGGTATTTTTATCTAACTTGGCGTATAAATACACCTAAGATCATGTCACAACCAAAACCTAGGGCCTAGACATGATCGGGGAATGGGGAACCCGAAGGAACCCCAAACAATGCTCAAAGCATATCATTACACATCCTTAGTCACGAAAGCAATAAGAATGACAATAAGAGATAAGCATAATAAAGGGAAATAGGGACTAAGGGTAAACTTCCATGTCATAAACATCAAGAAACAAGAGAGTGAAGGCTTATAGCATAGATACATAACATGTCCAACAACACCTCTACTACATAGGTAAGAGCGGGGCCACGATAAGAAATCAGGTTCACCCTCATAGTCAACACATAACATAAAAGAAAGATAGTCTTAGTATATAGCAAGAGATCATAAGCAATGTCCCTAGAATGGAGGACTCACCAACAAGCTTGAATGAAATCGTACTAGCGACGTGTGTAGAGATGCTCAACTAGGGCTTCGATTCCTACATGGTGATATCATGTAGGCACTAAGTATGCATTAGTATGTTTGAATGTACTAAGTATGTAGGATGCAATGCAACAAGAGATAGGCAACATAGTCAAAATATATAAGCACAAACAATGAATAGCATAGTAACAATTTGATATAAGAGTGATGCTTGAAGTAAAACATGCTTACAACCCAAATCAACTTATATAGATCATAATATATAAGTGTGGAAAAGAACATCAACCGACATAGATATAAGACGAAGCGAGCTTCAACTTGAAATTTTGATGATTACCCCTCAATGGTAAAGAAGCACACTAATTGTCAAGGTAAACCATACTTCATCTTACGAAAGCCCGTCCCCTTTTGGAGAAGCAATCCTCCTTATGGGAGCCTGTCCCTTTTCAGAGAGGATTTTATGAGTAACATCACCTTATGGGAGCCCATCCCTTTATGGATCAAATGATCTTCCTTACAGGAGCTCGTCCCTTTTCGGATTAAGTGGTCTTCTTTATGGGAGCCCATCCCATTTTGGAGAGGATTTTATGAGTAATTACACCTTACGATTGCCCGTCCCCTTTCGAACTGAGTTGCCTTCCTTAGGGGAGCCCGTCCCATTTTAGAGAGGATTTTATGAATAATCTCTCCTTATGGGAACCCGTCCCCTTTCGGATTAAGTGGCCTCCCTTACGTGAGCCAGTCCTTTTTTGGAGAGGTATTTCATAGAAGAGCATACTAAATGAATCCACTAGTATAGCAAAGGTATTACATAGTCCTATTATGGCACATAGTTCAAAGAAAGAGAGCAAACCCTTCATCCATTGGTGCTAAGTCTAATCCTACAGAATATATATAAGGTAATCAAACTTTATTAACTTACAATAAACATATATACACTGCACGAGTAGCTCATAATATCATTGACCTCAAGAGGTGAGCCTAAATTAAAACATAAGAATGGATAATCATCAAACATTACCCTTGCATCAACATCAACATTAAGGGGCTCACAAGAGGTAAACTTTAAGAAAGGACTTAAACCCATCCTTACGACATCATCAACATTTCCATGATTTAAACATATCTTTAAAAAAACTCATAACTTTATAGAATCACTTGAATCATAACTCAACCAATAGATCATCAAAAACTTAAAGAATCCTTAAAAAGACATTTTATCAAACACTCGGCAAATATGTAATGCTAGTGTAAAATCATGCAATTCAAAAATGAAATCATACAAGTAAATCCAATGTAAAATCATCAATCAATACTTAGTAACACCCTCAAGCAATATACGTCAAATCCTTCATCAAATTTCACAATAGACCTTAGATTCAAAGCTCAAAACATTCTAAAACAACAATACTTTCATGAAACCCCAACACAGTATGCAGTGATTTTCATAATGTATAAGACCCATGAGTAAATCAACTTTAAATCATGCAATTTTAGATAAAGGGGAGCTTGGGCATTATGGGTGAAAGTAACTTATGAAAGAAACCCACATACCTTAGCTTTAGAGATGAACTTGGTGAAGATTGGAGATGGAGACTTGAAGCTTCAGTGTAATCCTTAAGATTCGGATAGGGTGTTGAGACTTGAATTTACGAGGTGAAGTATTTGGCTAAGTGTTTGAAAGAGTATTGGAGAATGTTTAGAATGATGTGAGGGTGAAAATGGCTAAATATAGGTATATTCACGTTTGAGGACACTTTGTTCCAAGACTTAAAAGCCTTGGACCGTAAGAAAATCAACTGGGTAGAATTTACACAGGTCCACATCGCCGAAGTACTGAGGCGACCAAGTTCACACATATCCGAGACAGCTGTGCGTCGCGGCACTATCGCCTACCAATTTTGAAAATTGAAATTTTGAAAATCTAAAATTGTTATTTGATTGCTCTAAAATTAGGGTTCGACCCATTCCCCACTCAAAATGACTCTCTGATCAACAATATGAAGTTAGATTTTTGAAATAACGCATGAATCTTGAGATATATGGAAATTACAATTTTGAACACTTTCGGGTCCCTTTTTTGAGGTCGTTACAGATCACCACCCCACACT
This sequence comes from Solanum ossicruentum, assembly GCA_025774065.1. NCBI lineage: Eukaryota > Viridiplantae > Streptophyta > Magnoliopsida > Solanales > Solanaceae > Solanum > Solanum ossicruentum. Next base: position 21,636 of record JAOTQR010084582.1, read on the forward strand.
TAGAGCTTTGTCCATCCTCGGGAAGATTAAGACACATGAATTAGACTCCCTAGGGTATTATGTACAACAAACATCATATGACCGAAACTTTTGAACCATAGCAAACACTTCTCTAGACCCTTACCAACATCAACTCACACCTATCACTCATGTATAAATGCAAACTCATGCAGAATATTTAACAGCTCATCTAGTTACCAACCTTTGTTGATTATGTGCCCTCACAAAAAGAACTACCTATGTACACCACTAATAACCTAGATAAAAGATTAAAATTGGGTACACAATTAACTCTCTCGCTCCCAAAGGATGTCTTATGTTACTTCTAGTTCCCATAGGCTGGTCCTTAATATGTGA
>JAOTQR010084590.1:0-36880 GCA_025774065.1 Solanum ossicruentum
AGGTGGGGTGGGGGGGGGGGGCTGTGGGGGGGGGGGGGGGGGGGTGGGGGCGGGGGGTGGGGTTGTAATAACAAGTAGAAAAGTAATCCTAACTAACACAAGAGCTTAACCAATATGGAGAGAAACTAGGGCATTGTGTTCCCCATGATTCCCTAACTTAGTATCATCGGATAACCTAATTTGTTTCTTGTGTGTAGCATCAGGACGATAAGTTAAGACCAAACCCTTTATTCCAGGCGAGAGGTGAATATCACTGTGTGACTTGGCCCATCTCCACAGTGGGATATTACTAACCCTTACCTATTTCCCCAGTACAACTTCCTCTTTCCCAGTTCGGTTGATTACACGAGAACACATCAATCAAATCTTGTTAATTGATCTTTTTTTCTATTCATTACAACCTTGGTCAAATCGGTAACACTAAGCATGTTCTAATATTGGCCACCATAAGAAAACATGTAAAACAAATATAGTTAATTAATACATGCATGTACACTTTTCAAGAATTATTAATTATCTGATTTTACCTTGTTAGTTCTTCATGGTTCACACAACTCTAGTAGCTACTCATGATTTGTGTAGATGCAAGACTTATGAATTTGAATAACATAATAAATCACTTACACAGTTGAATTAAGCACAAATTCCATGCTTCAATGAGAATCACAAGATTGTAATTAGAGGATCAAATAAAAAAGTACAAGTGTTTTTCAAAACTCTTTAATGTTTTCTCTACTCTATCTCACTATATTTCTATCAACTATTTAAACTCTCTATGAAAAATAACCTAAAAATCTATTTATAATGTTTAAAATACATGTCCTAAATAAAATAGGATAATTAGGTCAGCATGCCTCACGAACTACTTTACGGGTTGTATTGTGTTCTCTGGCCCATAATCGGGCTTTGGTACTTTATTGCTGCAAAACTAGACTTGTTCTACGACACCTCTCTAAGGCATGTAAAGTATTCTACAACCCATAGGGGGTTTCGTTTGATGAAACTTCAGAAAGTTCGTCTTCTATGATCCCCAGGGCACGAGACTTGATCTGCAACTCATAAAATAGTTCACGACCCGTCTGTATGTTCATAGAACAATCTTCAGAAAATCTCCCCCTCGCTGGAATCGTACACGAAACCTACTTCATGGCCCATAGAATGCTTTATGGCCCATAAAGAGTCTCGTACATCCTGAAAGTTAGCAACTTCTGCATATTCCCAAAATCAATGTCAATGCTGAAATCCTGCACATCAAACCCAAAAACACATAAAACCAACTAATATCACATTTATAACACACAAAATTCCAAGCCTTAAGTATCAAAAGTGTTGCATTTTGATAGCACATCAATATGAGTCCAAGAAAATGAGAAAAATGACTAAGTGTAGAAGGACTCTACGAGTGCAACCACGACTCGTAAGTCAATGCATAACCCATAAAAGGATGGTTCCTAGTTTGGGTCAGCATATCAATTTCAAGAATTTTGAAAAGTTAATAGGAAAGACAGGATTTTCTGTCCATGGTTCAAACCATGATCCATAATCGAGGCTTCATAGGTCAGTTCCGGCAGTTTAATTGAAGGGCAGTTTTTTCAATTCCAAAATTCCTATTTCTAAACTATGTCATTTTTAAGATTAAAAAGGTCCCTAAACCAGCCTGTAAAGCCCTAGGAACTCTTATTCTCTTCATTCTTCCAATTCCTAAATTCCCTTAGGCAAGAACACTCTCTAGAAAGGGCAAGGCAAGGCTAGGGTTTCAAGAGTCTTCATAAGTCTTCAAGTTCGGTCTTCCCAAGTCTCCCAAGGTATGTGAGTTTGACCTTTGGGTATCCTTCCACCCGTAAAGTCCTTCATATCGTATTTTACCTTTGCTTTAAGTTTCTTTAAAATAATATGCTTGTTTATTATGATTTCGTGTTATATTATATCATTAAATGATCACATTGATGTCAAATGATATTTTACTAAGTATATGAATGTATTTAAGCTAATGATGAAGTGTGGGCCATTTTACATGTCATTAAAAAAGAGTATATTCTCATGATTTATGTGATTTATGATTGTTCTATTATAAAGGCCTAGCCCACCTAGTTTTCAAGTAAAGTCTTGCATGATTTAAGATAATGATTAGGGAATTAAAGATGAGTATTAAGGTTATGATTTTGTCAAGAATATAAGTATGCTGACTATTTTCCTGAAAGATATTTAAGAAAGGTCCCAAAGATGAAAGGGCAATTCTCACTTGGTGGTTCCTAAGTTTAAGCTACTCCAATGATTGCTACTTATGATTCTAAATATCATCATTTGACTAAGTTGTGTTTTTAAAGATTTCATGAGATGACTTAGCACCAAGTGGACTTGAGATTGAGATTCATTCCATTAGTTGAGGCATGACCCATTAAGTGAAACATAATTAGAGAAAATTAAGTTATGTGTAGGCCAAATGAAAGTGAAACTTGACTCCTTTTCATTGAACTATACATCTAAATGAGAGAAATGTATTCTATTTAATTTTTTAAAGATCATGAATTTATTACATTAACAAATATTAGAACTATAGATAAATTAACAAATTTTGGAAACTACTCTTCAAATTTGATAAATTAAGACAATTCTCTAGAAATTTTGATATTCATTAATACCATAATTTTATCTCATATTTTTACATTCAATATTAAATGTACAACCAAGAATTTTTGACTTTACATAATAACCATAAAGGTCATTTTTGAAATTTTCAAAAAATTACCATTTTAACCATCTAAAAAGTTGCTTCGGTTCCTTTTTGATTAGTCTATAGGGTTGATTTTGATGTCTTATTGAAAAGTCTAAAAATTTAAATGTTTTTGAGTTTTGAAGATCTAAGTTGTTTACAAGTTGTTTTTGCTACCAACTGAAGCTATAAATCCTAAAATGTAATTTGTCAGTTGCACTAGTTTTGGAATGTGAAACTTGATCTAAGGGGGTTGTTATTGTTTTGCGAATTTGAGATACTAAGTTGAAATTCCTTGATAATTTTGATAACAAATTTAACTTTTAATATTCAAAGTTTGAATGCTTGGAATATTTTTGACAAAAGGCATAGAAATTATTTTGAAAGAATACTGATATCGGTGGTTTAATCTTTTTAGGTATTGAGTTAATTTCTTTGCGACTATCGAGTTTAGGTGAATGCGATCTCAAATTTGAATTTTGATGATCTTATTAAGTTTAGAACATCAAATTAGTAGGGTGGAATATATGGTTTGTGTATACTGAGTTCTGAACAAATCTCAAGGGTCCTTCGGAAAATTTTCTATCTTAGTGGTTGGTGGTGTTTGTATACTGATGCTCCCTTTATTGTTTTGGCAGTGGTCCTGACCACAATCGTGGAGGTAATACTTGTTAACCTTCTTATTCATGTAGGGTTTGAGCATTCATGATAAGTCTAGTGTTTGTCCTTCATGTTCGCTGGATCAGGTCATAACCTGTGATAGATTGTGATGAAACTTGCCTCAGACCAACAAGTGAAGTCAGCCTAAATAGAATATATCACAGTAATGCAAAAGATAAAGTGGGAGCAATAATCTAAATATGTAAGGACAAGCCATAAGAGAAGGTAATCCATAATCTAAAAATCAACCCAAGACTGTTGTCAGATGTACAAGCATCTACTACAACTGAATTCGAAAGAAAATATACAGGTCTAAATTGTCTTTGATTCTCAAATAAAACAAAATAATTTAAATAAACTAGAAGTATAGAGAGCCCACTAAAATAGATAAGCTACTACCTCTTAGACTATCTTAGACTATCTCAAAGCTCTATCTAAAATGGAAATAGTGAAATGATCCCAAAAAGTGCTCGAAAATGTGCCTCGGAAGTGCCCGAAATCATAATTTCCATATATATCAAAATTCATGCGCAATATTAAAAATTTGACTTCATATTCTTCTTCGGGGGGTTATTTTGAGTGGAGGATGGGTCTAACACCATTTAAGACGAAACGGTTAGCAATTTTGATTTTTCAAAAATGTAATTTCTAGTGGGGTTTATGCGTCCTTTCAGCGACATGCACCAGTGTTAAAACTGGTACAGATTTTTGACTTTGGTCCAAGACTTTTATATCTTGGGCCTAACTGTTCCAAAACTTGAAAATACCTATACTTAGTCATTTTTCACCATCATATCATTCTAAACATTCCCTAATATTCATTCAAACACTTAGCCAAATATTTTACTCTTAAACTCAAGTCTCAAAACCCTTTTTGAATCTTAAGGATTGCACTCAAGCTTCAAGTATCCATTTCCAATCTTCATCAAGTTCATCTCCAAAGCAAAGGTATGTGAGTTTCTTTCATGGGTTCCTTTCACCCATGATGCTCAAGCTCTCTTATACTCAAAATTGCATAAGTTAAAGTTGATTTATTCATGGATTTTATTCATTGTGAAATCCACATCACACTATGTTGGAGTTTATGAAATTGTGACTGCTTTACTATGTTTGGAGCTATGAATCTAAGTTCCATTGTGAGAATTGATGAAGGATTTTGATGTATATTATTTGAGGGTGTTGCCAAGTATCTATTGATATCTTTACACTGACTTTTCTAGCATGATTGCACTCTTGAATTGCATGGTTTTACATAAGTATTACACACCCTCTAAGTGTTTGATAAAATGTTCGGTTTGCATTCTTGAGGAGTTGGATGTCCAATGCATGTCTTATGAGTTGAATGACTATATGATGATGAAATGATGATGAAAAGGAATATATGTATATGATGATGAAAGGAGTGTACATATACATATACATATATATATATATATATATATGTATGTATGATATTATCTCTATAGTGTTGGGGATGACCAAGCCTAGCTCGGGGGGTTGTAGGCCCGGGTAACCTATTGAGGGGTTGGTACCTCGATCACCTAGCTCGAGGGGTGGTAGGCCCGGGTAGCCTTGTTGGTGGTTGGCACCCATCAACCTTGATGGGGAGTTTGTACTCCGTCAACGTTGATGGGGAGTTTGTACTCCGTCAACCTTAGTGCGGGGTTTGTACTCCATCAACCTCATGAAGGGGATTGTACCTCATGCGCCTATCCAAGGAGATGGTAGGCCTTGACTTGCACTATAATGGTCACTCCTTACACTCGTATTATGTCCTATATAAACATGATCTTACTTCAAGCAACATTCATATATGTCATATTGATAGTATGTTATCTATTACTTAAGATTATGCATTTTGTCTATGGTGTCTATCTCTTATTGCATTGCATCCTAACATGCTTAGTATATTCAAATATACTAACGCATACTCTATGCCTACATGATATCACCATGTATGAACTGGAGCACCCTTGATCATCCTCTTCCTCCAAGTGGCTAGTACGATTGTCTCTTAAGCTTGTGGTGAGTCCTCCATTTCGGGGATGTTTCTTATGATCTTTTACTATGTACTAAGACTATATTTCTTTTATGTTATGTATTGACAATGAGGGTGAGCCCGATTTCTTATCATGGCCTCCGCTCTTATCTCTGTAGTAGAGGTGTTGTTGGAAATGTTATGTATCTATGCTATGAGTCTTGACTCTCTTGTTCCTTGATGTTATGATATGGAAATTCACCCTTAGTCTCATTTTCCTTGTTATGCCGATGTCTTAATATCATATTTTATTGCTTCCGCGACTAGGATGTGTAATGATATGCTACGAGGCTTGTTTGGTGTTCCTTTGGGTTCCCCATTCGCCGGTCACATCTAGGCCCTAGGCTTGGATCGGGAAAAAGGTGGTATCAGAGCACTAAGTTTTTAGATCCTTGGAGTCCAACACACTGCATTAATTAGAGTCTTATTCATGGTTGTGTTGTGCACCACAACTATGAATAAGAGGTTGCTAGACATTTTAGAAAATGTTTCCCTTCTTCATGTTCTAAGTGGTGCAATCGAGTAGAAGTAAGTTTTTCCCCCCTAACGATTGTTCTTTGCTATGCTAGATCATTCCTAACACAAGAGAAAGACGAGCCCACACACCCGAGGAGCAACAGGCCAATGGAGAGCTTAGGGATACTCTTACCTTGCTTGCACAAGTTGTAGCTAATCAAGCCAATCAAGGGGCCCAAGCCCCTCATGCTCCTGCACCGACCTCTCAGGTTAGAGACTTCATGAGAATGAATCCCCCAAAATTCCATGGGTCAAAGGTAAATGAGGACCCCTAAGAATTCATTGATAAGGCCTACAAGATTTCATTTATCATGGGCGTGAGGTCGGAGGATAAGGCAGAGTTGGCGGCCTATCAACTCAAAGGGGTAGGACAAATATGGTTCACACAATGGAAGGAAGAGAAGAGAGTCAACTATGTGGTGCTTTGGGAAGAGTTCAAGGTGGCTTTCCTTAATCGGTTCTTCCCTCTTGAACTTAAGAAAGCTAAATTGGTGGAATTTATGAGTTTGAGGCAAGGGCCTATGAGTGTGAGGGACTATGCACTCAAGTTTACCTCTCTAAGTATTCTTCGCATTTGGTGGCCGACTCAAGATCTAGGATGAACGAATTTGTGATGGGTGTTTCTAACTTGGTTAGTGAGGAGTGCCGGTCTTCCATGTTGATTAGTGACCATGGACTTGTTACGTTTGATGACCTATGCTAAACAAATGAAAGAGGAGAAATTCAGAAAGAGAAGGCGTCATGAGGCCAAGAGGGCTCGTTTTGAGGATAAGTTCCAAAGGAGTGGCTGGTTCCATCAAGGCCAAAGGTCTACTCATGCATTTGATAAGAGGGTTGCAAATGATCTTTCGAGGGCCCAAGGTGTTGAGAGTGTGGCTCCTATTGATGTGTGTTCGAAGTGTGTAAGGTTAATGGTAGCCCATGTTTGAGAAATACCGATGCTTGTTATAATTGTGGGGAAATAGGGCATAAGGTGATAGATTACCCTCGAAACCGCAACAAGGGCAAGGAGGTTTATCCACAAGGTGCTAATGCTATCCCATTGGGGAGAGGTGGCCAACAAGATGGTGCTCCTAGGCATAACCAATTTTATGGTTTACATGGGAGGAAAGGGGTTGATGACGTGCCCAACGTCGTTATTAGTATATTGAAAATCTTTGACTTTGATGTGTATGCATTGATTGATCCAGATGCTACTCTTTTATTTGTTACCCCCTTTGATGCTAAAAAGTTCCATGTTGACCTCGAGTTATTGAATGAGTCATATGAGGTGTCTACTCCTATTGGTGCATTTATTGTTGCTAGAAAAGTTTATAGAAGTTGTCCTATTTTCATATTGCATAAAATATTGACTTGTGATCTTGTTGAGTTAGACATGATTGATTTTGATATTATTCATGAGATGTATTGGTTGTATGTATACTATGCTTCTATTGATTGTAAAACCCATAGGGTCAAATTTCAATTTCCAAATGAAACCATCCTTGAGTGGGAGAGTCCAGATGTGGTAGTCAAGGGTAGATTCATCTCTTTTATTAAAGTCCATAAGTTGATCTCTAAGGGGTGTCTTTACCATCTTGTGAGGGTTAGAGATATAGAGTCTAAAGTCCTTTCCATAGAGTCGATTCCGATTGTAAATGAGTTTCTTGATGTCTTCCCAAATGACCTCCCCTGTGTTCTTCCCGAAAGGGAAATAGACTTTGCCATAGATCTCCTCCCTGATACTCAACCCATTTTTATGCTCCTTTACCGTATGGCCCCGATGAAGTTGAAGGAATAATTGAAGGACTTGTTGGAGAAGGGATTTATTAGACCTAGCCAATCACCTTGTCGGCGTTGTTTGTGAAAAAGAAGGATGGGCCCCTTAGGATGTGTATTGACTACCGACAACTCAATAGGGTCTCCATCAATAAAGAGTCTCCATCAATAATAGGTATCCTCTTCCAAGGATTGACTATTTGTTTGACCAATTACAAGGGGCTAGCTATTTCTGTAATATTGATCTTCGGTCAGGGTATCATCAAGTGAAAGCGAGGGAGTGTGATATTCCCAATACTTCCTTCTGAACTAGGTATGGGCATTATGAATTTGAGGTGATGTCTTTTGGGTTGACCAATGCACCAACCATCTTTATGGACCTAATGAATAGGGTCTTTAAACCCTACCTTGATTCCTTTTTTGTGGTCTTTATTGATGATATTTTGGTCTATTCTAGTAGTAAAGAATAGCATAGAGCTCATTTAAGGGTTGTGTTGCAAAGATTGAGGAAGGAGAAATTGTATGCTAAATATGAAAAGTGTGAATTTTGGTTGAGGGAGGTTGTCTTCCTAGGACATGTGGTGTCGGGGGATAGTATTAAAGTCGATCCTAAGAAGAGTGATATGATTAGAAATTGGCCTAGACCATTGACCCCATCAGACATTAGGAGCTTCTTGGGCTATTATCGGAGGTTTATGAATGGGTTCTCTTCTATTTCTTCTTCTATGACAAATTGACTCAAAAAAAGGCGAAGTTTGTATGATTCGATGAATGTGAAAGGAGTTTCCAAATTTTGAAAGATAAGCTTGTGTCTGCTCTAATATTGTCACTACGGAATGGGCTTGATGGATTTGTTGCGTATTGTGATGCTTTATAGATTGGTTTGGGTTGTGTTGATGCAAAATGGTAAGGTCATAGCCTATGCTTCTAGACAACTCAAAGTGCAAGAAAAGAACTATCCTATTCATGATCTTGAATTAGCCGCCGTGGTGTTTGCTATAAAGATTTGGCATCATCACTTGTATGGGGTCTATGTTGATGTGTTCACTGATTATAAGAGCCTTCAATATGTCTTCACTCAAAAGGTTCTCAACTTGAGGCAAAGGAGATGGTTAGAACTTCTTAAGGACTATGATATGAGTGTGTACAGTCATCTCGATAAGGAAAATGTGGTGGAGGATGCTTTGAGTAGGGTGTCTATGGGTAGCCTAGCTCATGTGGATGGTGGTGATAAGGAGATGGCAAGGGAGGTGCATCGGTTGGCGAGATTGGGGGTTAGGTTTGAGGAGGTTGGTGATGGTGATGTTGTTGTGGTTGATGGTTCTAAGTCCTCCTTGGTTTATGAGGTGATAGGAAAATAAGATATTGATCCCTTCTTGTTAGAATTAAAGGCCTTGGTGAAAGAGGGCAAGGTGGAGGTCTTCTCCCAAGGGCGAGATGGTGCCCTTAGGTACCAAGGTAGGTTGTGTGTGCCTTGTGTTGATGGTTTGAGGGAGAAATAGTTACTTTACTAGATTTTTCTTTTTTTCTTTCTATAGTGGAGATAGTCGCACGTAATGACAGATCACGACCATATTATCGACAGACATGGGAGTTTCGGGCGTAAAAGTGGCTTTCTTCTCTTACGATATTTCTAGTTAGATATGCCTATTGTTGTATATGCGCAGTGAAGCACTTTTTCATTCCATAAAGATAGGTTCTTTCACTAATGTCTCGATGGACATACTTGATGGCTACTAGAACTGTGATTCTCAAAGATTATTTCAACCTCCCCAACGTCTACTCTCTTTCTTATTTCTGCCTTTCTTTCCCTTTCCCATGACGAGATTTGATATCACTATTGATGAGGCCTATAATTCTTCTTATTCTATCCACCCTGATTCCACCAAGATGTATGGAGACTTGAGGGATATATATTGGTGGGGAGGCATGAAGAGGGATATTGCCAAATTTGTTTCTGGTCGTCAAAGTTGTCAACAAGTCAAAGCTAAACATCAAAGGTCGGGTGGCCTAACCCAAGAAATTGAGGTTCCTACTTGGAAGTGGAAAAAGATAAATATGAATTGTGTCGTTGGGTTGCCCATAACTAGAAAGAGTTTTGATTCCATTTGGGCTGTGGTTGATAGGATGACAAAATTGGCTCACTTTCTGCCGGTTAAGACCACATATGGGGCTAACGATTATGCAAGGTTGTACATTCATGACTTGGTAAGGTTGCATATGGTTCCTTTGTCTATCATATCGGATAGTTGGGCACAATTCACTTCACACTTTTGGAGGTCCTTTCAAAGGGGTCTTGGTACAAGAGTTAAACTTAGTACGACCTTCCACCCTTAAACGGATGGCCAAGCCATAAGACCATCCAAACCCTTGAGGATATTCTTTGAGCATATGTGTTGGAGCTTAAGGGTAGTTGGGACGATCATCTTCTATTGATTGAGTTTGTCTACAACAATAGCTGTCGTTCTAGCATCGGTGTGGCTCCTTTTGAGGCCTTCTATGGTAGGAGTTGTAGATCACTAGTTGGTTGGTTTGAGGTTGGTGAGGTAGATTTGTTAGGAACGGATCTGGTTATAGAGGCTCTTAAAACGGTTAGGATGATTAGAGAAAGGTTGAAGATAGCCCAAAGTCGTCAAAAGTCTTATGCTGACGTGAGGGGAAGGGATCTAGAGTTCAAGGTTGGTGACTGGGTCTACTTTAAGGTGTCACCAATGAAGGATGCAGTCCATTTTGGTAAGAAGGGAAAGTTGAGCCCAAGATATGTGGGTTCTTATAGGGTGATGAGAAGGGTCAGAAAGGTATCTTATGAGTTGGAATTGCCTAGAGAAATGAATTTGGTTCATCCGATATTTCATGTGTCCATGTTGAGGAAATGTGTGGGTGACCCAAATGCTATTATACCTCTTGATGTTGTTGGTGTTGTTGAAGATAATGTGACCTATGAGGAGGTTCCAGTTCAGATCTTGGATAGGCAAGTGAAGAGATTTTGAAACAAAGAGGTTGCTTCTGTTAAGGTCCTTTGGAGGATTCAATAAATTGAAAGTGCTACTTGGGAGGCCAAAGTGGACATGCAAAAGCGAGATCCTTACCTTATCCTCTCCACTCAATCCTATGGTATTGATCTAAGCCCTTTATATGATCTCAAGTCTTAAGTTCAGCCCTCATGTCATTGCATATGTTCATGTTTAAATTGATCAGTTCATGATGATTTTACACTTATGATGAGATTTTGAAATGATGTTTAAGTGCATTATTGTATCCTTATGTGAGCTGAAATTATCATGTTTATGTCTCTCATATACGTTTCTTAGACATTCGGGGATGAATGTTCCCAAGGGGAAGATATTGAAACGACCCCTAAAAGTGCCCGAAAATGTGCCTCGGAAGTCCCTGAAATCGTAATTTTCATATATCTCAAAATCCATGCGCTATATCAAAAATCTTACTTCATATTCTTGTTAAGGGGGTCATTTTTAGTGAACAATGGGTCTAACCCCGATTTAAGAGCAAACGATTAGCAATTTTGATTTTCCAAAAACATAATTTCCTGTGGGATTTACGCGTCCCTTCCGTGACGTGCACCAATGTTAAAACACTTAGTCATTTTTCACCCTCATATCATTCTAAACATTCCCCAATACTCATTTAAACACTTAGTCAAATATTTTACTCCAACACTCAAGTCTCAAAACTCTTTTCAGATCTTAAGGATTGCACTCAAGCTTCAAGTCTCCATCTCCAATCTTCATCAAGTTCATCTCCAAAGCTAAGCTATGTGGGTTTCTTTCATGGGTTCCTTTCACCCATGATACCCAAGCTATCTTTTACTCAAAATTGCATGATTTAAAGTTGATTTATTCATGGGTCTTATTCATTATGAAATGCACTGCACACTATGTTTGGGTTTAGGAAATTGTGACTGTCTTACTATGTTTGGAGCTATCAATCTAAGGTCCATTGTGAGAATTGATGAAGGGTTTGATGTATATTTTTTGAGGGTGTTGCCAGGTATCTATTGATGGCTTTACGCTGATTTTTCTAGCATGATTTCATTCTTGAATTGCATAGTTTTATACCAACATTACACACCCTCTAAGTGTTTGATAAAATGTTCGGTTATGGGTTCTTAAGGAATTAAAGGTCCAATGCATGTCTTATGAGTTGAATGACTATATGATGACAAAATTATGATGGAATGATGATGAAAAGGAATACATGTATATGATGATGAAAGAAGTGTGTGTGTGTGTATGTATATATGTATGATATTATCTCTATAGTGTTGGGGATGACTAAGCCTAGCTCGGGGAGTTATAGGCCCGGGTAACCTATTGAAGGATTGGTACCTAGATTGCCTAGCTCGGGGATGGTAGGCCCGGCTAACTTTGTTGGAAGTTGGTACCCATCAACCTTGACAGGGGGTTTGTACTCCGTCAACCTTGATGGGAGGTTTGTAATCCGTCAATCTTGGTGGGGGATTTGTACTCTATCAACCTCATGAAGGGTTTTGTACCTCATACGTCTATCCAACAATGTGGTAACCCTTGGCACAATCATATCTATTTGGAACCATTTCCATTCTGCTATTTATCACAGTTGCCGAAACTATCTTCTTTAAGCATTTATTATTCTAGCTAGAATCATTTTTCTTTGGCTTTTCATCAATTGTTGGACTCATCCTTGTTTAATTTTTACATAATAATCACTTTTAAATAGGCATGAGGGTATGCGAAGAATCCACATAATTCATAGTTTATCAATCAAGTCAATCAATCTCATCATTCTTTTAATAACAGAATCATCATCAAGTGATGATTTAATAAAATTGTCACTCCCTTGTAATGATGCATATTATTAATTAATATAATTATCTCTTGTTCTACCAAAAAAAGTAATATCACGTCGATTCTCATGTTCTCAATAATCACTTTCCATCATCATTGAAGACTACTCATCAAAAGAGTCAATATTCTCCAGTAATTTCACTACAATAATAACATTATACAATATTTTATCAACATCACATTTAAAATGCCTCAATAGTTGTCTCAACAAATAGCATTAGTCAATATCAATATCTGAATCAATATAAATAATTCACAATTCTTAACAATGGGAACTATATGATCAATAAATTATCTCAATATAAGGATTAAATCATCAAGTTTATATTGAATCATGAATCAAGTTTCACATACTATAACAAAGCCATTTTATTACCCCCCCTCCCATCACTTTTATTAAGTCATTATGAATAATTCATCCATCTTCGAACTCCCCAACACACAAAGAGGAAATATACAAGGTTCAAATAAACTTAATAAACTTTAGAAATCTACTTGCCTCAATAAAATCAAGAAATCAGTCCAATATTTCATCTTTCTCTTTCCGAGTAGTATCTAAAATACCACAATCTACTAAAATAGTGATGCACAATCAAATTTCAAAATTAATGATGCCAAAATCATAAAACTCAACGAAAATTAACAATACGACTCATTCAATACCGAAAAATGGAGTTGAAATCTAAAAAATTTTGTATTAAAATTTTCCTTATGGTAGTCGAAATTTATTAGTGAAACCATTTAAAATGGTGTTAAAATTAATTCATAATCACCATTTTAGCAAAACTTTGGGTTCATGAACAAACCTCCCAATTTTCATTTCAAATCCATCAGTTTGATGTTAAAAATAAGAAACTGTCACATCCGGGGAGGGTACTTTGGACGTGGCCGGTGCTCAGAAATTATTTTGTTTCCCAAGCAAATCACTTGGCCTTATCACACATTCATTCATACTGCTAAAGGCTCAATCTAAGAGTAAAATGCATTTGAGTGGGCTACCTAAATCAAAAAACTCAAAGGAGTACTATTTCTAGTTGTTAAACAATTCTTCAACCACTCAATCATCAAGGAATAGTTTCAAAAGCAACAACTCTCGAAAAATAGAGACCTTATCTCAATCCAAACACTTTCTAGTCTATGAAGTCTCTACTCCTATCAATTACTAAGAAGGTACTAGTGACAAATCCAGGGCTACCTCAAAGTCTAACCAAATCAAAGAAAAACTTATAAATAAAAGGAGTACCTCTGGATGCGAGGAGGACTCACCATAAGTTTGGAATGGTTGATCTTAAACGATGCACCTATTAAGGATCTATAACTCCGGTATGTGCATCATGAAAAGATGCATGTGCCAAATGACATCAGTATATAGTGTATTGTATGGAAAATTACTGGAAAAAACCAAGTTCAAGACATGATCAACTCAGATATGTCACAACCCAAGCCTAGGTCCTAGATGTGACACAGCGAATGGGGAACCTGAAGGGACCCCAATCAAGCCTCTTAACATATCATTACACATCCTTGGTCGCAGAAGCAATAAAATGACAACAATATATAGACAATAGGGTAATATGGGGCTAAGGGACATCTTTCATATCATAAACATCAAAGATTCAAGAGAGTCAATCTCATAGCTTTATTACATAACTTATTAAAAAACACCTCTAGACATAAAACTTAGTGAGGGCCAACAGAAGCAACCAGACTCAACCTCATAGTAAAGCACACAATAAAAAGGAAAGAAAGTATTTATACATAGCATAAGATCAAAGACATTGTCCCTGAAGTTGAGGACTCACCAACTTGCTTTGACAGTAATCATACTAGCCACGCGGAGGAGAAGGATGATCTAGTGGAGCTCCGGTCCCTACATGGTAACATCATGTAGGCATAGAGTATGCGTTAATATGTTTGAATGTACTAAGTATGTAGGATGCAATGCAATAAGAGATAGGCAACATAGGCAAAATACAATATAGTAAGCAATGGATAGCATAATAACAATATTCATGTATGAATGATGCCTGATGTAAAACATGCTTATTTAGACATATTACATGTGAAGGAAAAGACAATCATCATAGACCAAGCATACTTAGTACTTGGAATCCAACGTAGACCACCTCTTAGAAGTGATTGAGTCACCAACCCCTCAATTGGTTGACGGACATGACCACCCTCTGTTGGAAATGATTGAGCTACCAACCCCTCAATTGTTTGATGGATATGACCACCCTCCATTAGAAATGATTGAGGTACCAACCCCTCAATCGGTTGATGGATTACCGCCCATATTCGAAGAGATTGAAGCACCAACCCTTCAATTGGTTGACGGACTTAACCACCCTTCGCCGGAAATGATTGAGGTACCAACCCCCCAATTGGTTGATGGCTTACCACCCCCACTAAGGCAATTGAAGCATCACCCCTCAATTAGCTATGGTCAACTCACAACACAATAGATACTTCTTATGAAATCAACACATATATAACATCCTTTCATCATCATATAGTCACTTAACTCATATGTCATGCATTGGGTTTTCAACAACATCAAGAAACATAATTGGGACATTTGATCAAACACTTGCCGGGTATGTAATGCTAGTGTAAAACCATGCAATTCAAGAGTAAAATCATGCAAGTAAACTTGAAGTAAATTAACCCACCAATACTAGGTAATACCATCATGCAATATACATAAAAACCCTTCATCAAATCTCAAGATAGATTAGATCAAAACATGCCCAAATAGTCACATTTTTATGAAACCCCAACATAATATTAAGTAAGACCCATAAGTAAATCAACTTAGAAACATGAGATTTATGTAAAAAAGAATCTTCCAATGTTTGAAACCCACATATCTTAGCTTTGGAGAATTTCTTGATGAAGATTGGAATGGAGACTTGAAGCTTGAGTGAAACTCTTAAGATCCGGAATGAGTTTGGAACCCTTGATTTTGAGTAAAATATTTGTCTAAGTGTTTGAGAGAGTATTGGGGAATGTTTTGTATGATATGAAGGTGAAATATGGCTAAGTATAGGTACTTTCACACATGGGAAGACTTAAGCCTTGGGGTGAATAACACAAATTGGGTAAAAATAACAGTAGTCTATGCCCCAGTCGCGTCGTGCCAAGGGCGCGGATCAACACTGGACTTTGTCATTTTTATTTTTAAATTTTTATATGGTTGTTCTAAAATCAGGGTTATACCAATTATCCACTCAAATTTTCGACCCGATCAAGAATATGAAGTCAGATATTTGATATCGTGCACGGATATTGAGATATATGGAAATTACAATTTCAGGCACTTTCATGGCACATTTTCAGACACTTTTTGGGGTCGTTTCAATATCTCTCCCTTAGTAATATTCATCCCCAAATGTCAAAGAAGCATACATAAGAAGTGTAATCATGAAGAAATTAGCCCCAACAAGAATGTAGTAATGCACTTAAACATCATTTCAAGAATCTCAACATAAGTGGTAAAATTTTCATGAACTTGTTAACATAAATATGAATGCATGCAATGACATAAGGGGTTGATACATGAGACATGAAATCACATAGAAGACTTAGAATTAGTACATTAGGCTTGAGTAGAATGGAAGAGATAGTGATATCATTTTTGCATGTCCACCTCGGCCTCCCATATAGCACTTTTGAATTGTTGATTCCTCCAAAGGACCTTAACGGAAGCCACATCCTTGTTCCTCAAACTCTTCACTTGTCTATCCAGAATCTCTACTAGAACCTCTTTATATGTCAATTTGTATTTAACAACATCCACAACATCAAATGAAACAATAGAATTTGGGTCACCCATACATTTTCTCAACATGAATATATGAAAGACCGGATGAACCAAGTCCATTTCACTAGGCAACTCCAACTCATAGTCCACCTTACCAATCCTGCTCAACACCCTATAAGGACCCATAAATCTTGGACTCAATTGACTCTTCTTACCAAATTGAACCACAACCTTCATGGGCGAAACCTTCAAATGGACCCAATCACCAACTTTAAATTCAAGCTTCCCTTCTCCTCACATCGGCATAGGATTTTTGACAACTTTGTCCTGTTTTCAACCTCCCCCTAATCAACCTTACCTTCTCCATAGCATCCATGAATAGATCGGACCCAACAATGTCATCTCTCCCACTTTGAACCACCCAACTGATGATCTACAATGCCTACCATAGAGGGACTCAAAAGGAGTCATAACAATGCTAGAATGATAGATATTACTATAAGCAAACTGAATCAATGGAAGATGATAATAGCAAATTGTATCAATGGAAGATGATAATCCCAACTACCCTTAAACTCCAAAATACAAGCTCTAAGCATATCCTCAAGAGTTTGGATAGTTCTTTCGGTTTGGTCATCCGTTTGAGAGTGAAAGGTTGTACTAAGCTTGACCTTAGTACCAAGACCTCTTTTAAAGGACTTCCAAAAGTGTGAAGTGAATTGAGCACCATGATCTGATATGATAGAAAAAGGCACCCCATGCAATCTAACCAACTTATGAATGTATAACTTAGCACAGTCTTCAGCCCCATAAGTAGTCTTAACCAGTAGGAAACGAGCTGAGTGTCACAACCCAACCTCAGGGCCTATACATAACACGGTGCATGGGGAACCCGAAGGGACCCCAAGCAAGTCTCTTAACATATCATTACACATCCTTGATCGCGGAAGCAATTAAATACAACAATAGGTACTAAATTAGGACAACCGAGGCTAAGAGAAACACTTTCATACCATAGACATTAAGAACAAGAGAGTCAAGGCTCATAGCATAGATACATAACATGTCCAACAATACCTCTACTACATAGATAAGAGTGGGGGCCACGACAAACAACCGGGCTCACCCTCATAGTCAGTACATAACTTAAAAGAAATATAGTCTTAGTATATAGCAAGAAATCATAAGCAACATCCCCAAAATGGAGGACTCACCATAAGCTTGAGAGACAACCGTACTAGCCACATGGAGGAAGAGGATGATCAAGCGGTGCTCCGGTTCCTATATGGTGACATCATGTAGGCATATATTATGCGTTAGTACGTTTGAATATACTAAGTATGTAGGATGCAATGCAACAAGTGATAAGCACCACAAACAAATGCATAACATAGGGAATGAAAAATCTTATAGCAATATGGCATGTATGAATGATGCTTGAAGTAAAATCATGCTTATATAGATCATAATATGAGTGTATAGAGTTACCATTCTTAGTACAATCCAAGGCCTACCACCTCCTTGGAGAGGCGCATGAGGTACAAATCCCTTCATGAGGTTGATGGAGTACAAACCCCCCAACAAGGTTGATAGATACAAACCCCCAACATGTTTGATGGGTACAAACCCCCAGCATGGTTTCACAGGCCTGCCACCTCCTGAGTGAGGGGATCAAGGTACAAACCCCTCAACAAGGTTACTTGGGCCTATAACCTCCCAAGTGAGGCTTAGTCATCCCAACACTATCGATATAATATCATATATATACACTCCTTTCATCATCATATACACACATTCCTTTCATCAACATTTCATCATTATATAGTCATTCAACTCATAAGTCATGTATTGGTCCTTCGATTTCTCAAGAAATCATAATCTGGATATTTTATCAAGCACTTGGCAGGTGTATAGTACCAGTGTAAAACTATGCAAATTAAGAATGAAATCATGCTAGAAAATTCAATGTAAAATCATCAATAGATACTTGGTAACACCCTCAAACAATATACATCAAAATCCTTCATCAGACCTCTAAATTAATCTTAGTTTCATGACCCAAAACATGCTAAAATAATCATAATTTCAGAAACTCCAACATATTCTGCAATGAAATTTGTAATAGATAAGACCCATGAATAAATTAACTTTAAATCATGCAATTTTGAGTAAAAGAGAGCTTGGGTATCATGGGAGAAAGGAACTCATGGAGGAAACCCACATACTTTAACTTTGGAAATGAACTTGTTGAATATTGGAGATGGGAGACTTGAAGTTTGATTGAGAGCCTTAGAATCCGGATGAGTTTGAGACTTGAATTTAGGAGGTGAAATATTTTCTAAGTGTTTGAGAGTGTATTTGGGAATGTCTTCAATAATATAAGGGTGAAATAACGCTAAGTATAGGCATTTTCATGCATGGGAACACTCAGGCCCAAGACTCAAAAGTCTTGGACCAAGATTGAAAACTGACCACAAAAATACACAGAAGCGCGCGCTTGGAGAGTCGCTCCAGGGGCACAAATTGTCTCTGGAAATCGCAGTTTTGCAATTTTCAAATTTTTCTACGGTTGCTCTTAAATCAGGGTTAGACCCATTTCCCACTCAATTTGACCCCCTGAACAAGTATATGAAGTCAGTTTTTTGATATCATGCATGGATTTTGAGATATATGGCAATTACGTTTCTAGGCACTTCTGAGGCACATTTCCAGGCACTTTTTGGGATCGTTTCACCGACTTTGTCATTCTATCAACCACAACCCAAATAGAATCAAAACACATTCTAGTCTTAGGAAACCCAACCACAAAATCGATGTTACTATCCTCTCACTTCCAAGTAGGAATCTCTATGTCTTGGGTTAGGCCACCCGACCTTTAGTGTTTGGTTTTGACTTGTTGGAAACTATGACAATGGATACAAATTCGGCAATGTCTTTCTTCATACCTCCCCACCAAAACACATCCCTCAAATCTCTATACATCTTGGTAGAACCGAGATGAATGGAATAGGAAGAATTATGAGCCTCATCGAGGGTCCTCTCTCTTAAGCCATCAACACTGGGCATACACAACCTACCTTGGTACCTAAGGGCACCATCTGCCCCTTGGGAGAAAACCTCCACCTTGCCCTTCCTCACCAATGCCTTCCATTCTAATAAGGAGAGGTCAAGATCTTGCTTTGCTTTTACCTCATCAACCAAGGAAGATTTTGAACCATCAATAACCACAATACTACCATTATTAACCTTTTCCAACCTAACCCCCAATCTAGCCAACCAATGAAACTCTCTAGCCACCTTTTTTCCTCCATCATTAACCATGAGCCAGGCTACCCATAGACGCGCTACTCAAAGCATCTGCCATAACATTAGCCTTATTGGGATGATCATGCACACTCATATCATAATCCTTAAGAAGTTCTAACCACCTTCTTTGTCTCAAGTTGAGAACTTTTTGAGTGAACACATATTAGACTCTTATGATCGGTAAACACATCAACATGCACCCAATATAAATAATGATGCCAAATTTTCAAGGCAAATACCACAGCGGCCAATTCAAGATCATAAGTAGGATAATTCTTTTTATGAACCTTAAGTTATCTAGAAGCATAGGCTATAACCTTACCAATTTGCATCAAAACACAACCCAAACCAATGCGGGAAGAATCACAATACACAACAAACCCTTTCAACCCTTCCGATAGAAGGGACAGATACAAGCTTGTCTTTCAAGGTTTGGAAACTCTTTTAACACTCATTGGTCCACAAAATCTTAGCCTTCTTTTGGATCAACTTATTCATGGGGGAAGCAATAGAAGAGAACCCATTCACAAACCTCCAGTGATAACCCGTTAAGCGCAAGAGGCTTCTAATATCTGATGGAGTCAAATGTCTAGACTAATTTCTAATCACCTCCATTTTCTTAGGATCCACCTTAATACCATCCCTCGACACACATGACCTAGAAAAGCAACCTCTTTTAACCAAAATTGACAATTCTCATATTTGGCATACAACTTCTCTTCTCTCAATTTTCACAACACCACCCTCAAATGACCCTCATGCTTCTCCTCACTATGAGAGTATATGAAGATATCATCAATGAAAACCACAATAAACAAATCAAGGTAGGGTTTAAAGACCCTATTCATAAGATCCATGAGGATAGCTGGTGCATTGTCAACCCAAAAGACATAACCACAAATTCATAATGTCCAAACCTAGTCCAGAATGTTGTCTTCGAAATGTTACACTCTCTTAACTTTTACTTGATGATACCCAGACCCAAGGTCAATCTTAGAGAAGTGACTAGCCCCTTGAAGTTGGCCACATAAATTATCAATCCTTAGGAGAGGGTACGTCTTCTTGATGGTAACCCTATTAAGTTGCTGATAGTCAATATACATTCTAAGGGACCCATCTTTCTTCTTCACAAATAACACCGCTGCACCCTAAGGTGATTGTCTAGGCCTAATAAAACCCTTTTACAACAAATCCCTCAATTGCTCTCTCAACTCCTTTCACTCAGCCGGGGCCATAATGTAAGGGGGAATAAAAATGGGTTGAGTATCAAGAAGGAGGTCTATACCAAAGTCTATCTCTCTTTCATTAGGAACACCGGGAAGGTCTTTTGGAAAGACATCAAGGAACGCATTTACCACTGAAACCGACTCTACAGGAAGGACTTTGGACTCAACATCCCTAACCCTCACAAGGTGATAGAAACACCCCTTAGAGATCAACTTTTGGGCTTAAATGCAAGAGATAAACCTACCCTTGACCACCACATCATGACTCTCCCACTCAAGGATGGGTTTATTTGGGAATTAGAATTTGACCCTATGGATTCTACAATCAATAGAGGCATAATATGCATGCAACCAATCCATCCCAAGAATGCCATCAAATTAACCATATCAAACTCAACAAGATCAAAAGGCAATATCTTATGCAAGATGCAAACGGGACAATTTCTATTGACCTTTCTAGCAAGAATAGATGCACCAATGGGAGTAGACACCTCATAAGACTCACACAACAAATCAGGCTCAACATGAAACTTTTTGGAAACAAAAGGTGTAACAAAAGAAAGAGTGGTGCCCGTGTCTATAAATGAATACGCATCAAAATCAAAGACTTTTAACATAGCAATAACGACATCAGGTACCTCATCAACCCG
This sequence comes from Solanum ossicruentum, assembly GCA_025774065.1. Lineage (NCBI taxonomy): Eukaryota > Viridiplantae > Streptophyta > Magnoliopsida > Solanales > Solanaceae > Solanum > Solanum ossicruentum. The sequence continues at coordinate 21,475 of JAOTQR010084590.1, forward strand.
TTGTCTCTCTTAGAGTGCATAGAATCGATTGTGCCTTGGGGCACCACCTTGTTGACCTCCTCTCCCCAAAGGAACCGCATTAGCACCCCATCTTTGTGGGCGAACATCCTTACCCTTGTTGCGATTATTTGGACAATCAATCATCTTGTGGCCTACTTCTGCACAACCAAAACAAGCATTGGTATCCCTCAAGCATGGGCCACCATGACCCCTACCATACTTTAGACACAAATCATCAGGCACCACACCACTATCATCTTGGGCTCTTGGGTAGTCATTGACAAACCTCATATTAGGAGCATGTGAGGACTTTTTGCCTTGATGAAACCAGCCACCTTCGCGACTTTGAAACTTGCTATAAGTTAACCCTGCCTAAATGTTGGGCATCTCTTAAGTGATGGGTCTTGGTTATATAGGAGGTCGCTTTTTCAATCAGGCATCCGCAAAAGCGACAACTACAACACAATGCACCCAAACCAGATTCAACACAGTCAAAGTACAAAATCAACCGAGATTTATTTTGAACCATGTGAACACAAATCAGATATGCATCCCTACTAAATTAACATTTTAGACTCAATGGAATCATCAAAATTGAATCTGAGGTCTCCTTGACCCAAAATCTAATTACTTGCAACTAAACTAATGTAGGCCTCAAAAGTACCAAACACTAATGGAGCACTCAAAAATTATACCAAAGCTTGTTTTAGAGCTAAAATCACCTGCCAAAATCAATGGAACCATCAGCTATCTAATTTGATCACTCGAACTCAAAATATTGACCAAATTTAAACTTTTTCAAAGTTCAACAAAATTTCTAACTTCAGACCACAAATCCACATATTAACTTCAAATATTATTCCTATAACTCTCCCAAACCAATTTTACTTTTTAGATTGACAAAATTGATGGAATTTTGTTCCAAGACATGAAACTCTAAATTACTTCAAAATTCAATATTAAGCACCTCAACCCTTTACAACTCAACTTCTTAGCAAAACTCAACTTTTCACAAAATTTTTGAAAAACAACTTTCTCAACCAATTAAATAAGACTTGGAGCATCTAATGGGAGAGGTAAAATGGTAGTTTTCTTGAAGCCAACAAAAATGACCTTCAGGGTCATTACAAGGTCCGCATTCATGGAGGGTCAGTCCCGATGACCTCTGTGTTCGCGGAGACCATGTCCGAATTTGTGGGGAACAAGTCATCTAGAGAGACTTTAAATTTCTAAAATTAGGGTTACCTTTTCATTTTTATTTTTGAGCTTTGAGGACTCTTGGGTGGCAATTTTAAAGATATTTTTCAAGATAAATCTATTGAGAAAGTGATTTTGACTTAAATTTTTTTTCATTTAACTATTTCATGATTTCAACTTTTAATTCTTGATTTTGAACTTCAATTTTATGGTTTCTTCAAGAACATGAATTTTGAGTAAATTGATGATTATGGGCCAATTTTATCTCATTTTAAAAAATTAGTTTTCACCATTGATTTTCAAATTCTTTGGAGAAAGTAATTATGTAGTAATTTTTAATTTTGCCCCTACTTTTTTAGATAAAATTTTTGAGCTATTTTGGTATCAATTTGTAAGTAAATGATTTTGATGTCATATTATTATATTCTTGTTATGATTCCACATTTAAATAAACTTTATTGAATTGGATGTCATGCCCGAGAGGATACCCTTGGTATGACCGATACTTGAAGAACCATTGTTGATTCTCCAAGAGAACTACCAAACCTCATCGTATCATCAACTCGACAGTGAAAGAAAAAACTCAGAATATAAAGACCTCATATGAAAGGATAGAACATATGATATAGATATATCTATGCAACTCTATTATATCATAGTTTAAAAATGAAATAGGTTTAGATACATCAGTACTCAAATACTCCTTTCTCATAGTCTATGAAGCCTTTACTCAATAATCTAGATAGTGTCATGACATGCCATGAACACCCCAAATCAAAAAAAAAAAAAGAAAAATATACCAAATCAACTCATAAAATAAAAGAGCTCCTCCAAAAAGCAAGGAGGGCTCACCAACTCTGGAAGTGTATTGATCTGGATCTCAATGATGTACGGGCTGAAGTCCTCTATCACTTGTATCAGCATCATGAAAAGATGCATGCCCAAATGGACTTCAGTATATGGAATATATTGGTATGTAAAATAGCTCAAGAAAGTAAAGCTCAACTCACTCATCTCGACTTAACAACTCATACTCCACTCAGTACATGCAAGTTTTGAAGTAAAATCATGCTTTTTTAAAGTATGCTCAGTAAAATAGACTCAGTTTAAAATATCATGATCAATCAATGTTGCTCAGGAGTTTCTCTTAACCGACATCCAATCCCATCACCTTTAGTTTGGTGATGTAAAACGAAGGCGGGGGCGTTGCCACTCACCGCCCTAAACTTGTAAAGGAAAAGGGCGATCAACTCTCTCATAGATCCATAGTAAATGTCCACTTGCGGGATAAGAGTCATCAGAATAGGTTGTACGACTATACTAGGAGAAAGGCTCAAAATCATATACTATCTTTGACTATGGACTCAAAATAATACATAATTTTTACACTGGAGCACTAATAGTCCTTTTTATTTTATAAAATAGTACACTTTAATCCTAATCCTAAACTCCATAGCTTTTTAACAACAAACTACTATATATCACACTATTTAATTATCCCTTCAAAATTATATTTCTTTAATCACAAATAGATTCATAGTAAGAAAAATAAGAAACGTTTAGGAGCCTCGTGGACACATGCTTACTGTATTGGCAACCACAACTATAAGACCGTCTTGAAAGTATTTGAATGCAAATAAATGTATAACTTCCTTGCTAACAATGGCCTTGAGAGGTTCATCCTTTAATCCAAGTAAATCAAATATGTATTAGCACATTAAGGAGTAGTATCAGAATGCATTGAGTAATACAATAGGAGGAGCAACCTTACTTAACATATTTGTTCACCAATTTTGACCTTTTGTAAGCACTGGGATGCCCTGATGTTAAAATTTGGAATTGTAGTTTGTGGCCACCTGATAAGAAAGTGCCAAAAGTTATTTGTCTCGAATGCAATTTTTACTGAAAGAATCAATTGAATGGAAATTCATCTTGTTTTTCGCAAGATTAGTTTTCACTTGTATTACACAATAGATTGTGGCTTAGTTAAGAAATGAAATAGTTCTCACTATAGAATGGATGCGAGTGTCTATCATTCTTGTGTCACCTTAAGATCATTATCGCTTCTTGATAATTGGTGCTACTATAGATTTGATCTGGGTTTGATCTGATTTGTAGTTTTGAATTTTAATTTCCGGTGTTAGTTTTTGCAGGGCTAAGGATTATGTTCTTTATAAGAAAGGATGATAGAGTGTATACATTTGGAAGGAAAAGAAAATACTGTGAAATGCACGTGAGGAGGCTACAGTTAAAAAAGTAATGGTGTTTAGGGTTATAACTAAAAGTGCACCACTTTATTAAATAAAAAGGACTATTAATGCTCTAGTAAAAAGAATATGTTTTGAGTCTAAAGTAAAGAAAATGTATGAGTTTGGGCCTTTCCTCACTATCCTACGTTGGCAACGAAGTTCTATTGGTTAGAGTAGAGGTTTACTCGCTCCCAATTCGGTGCTTGACACTCCTCCCAAGACTAAAACATGTTCAACTCATCAATCAACTTAGCAGTCAACTCAATCCTCAATACTCAATCAATCAACTTAAAACTCAACCTCATTGGGTTATCTCATCTCAACTCTTCTCAATTACTCATCAACTTATTCAATTAATGCAATTCATCAAATTCGATTTAGACTCAAATGATCATTTAGACTCACTAAATTTGACTCACATATAGTGCAACCAAGAAAATCATATATATTGATATATGGGGCTCAATGTAGCTTGCTTCGTACACTTAATCATACTTAATTTATTCAACTAAAATACTCAACAACATGAATAGAATTTCATAGAATTATGCAATTTAGGGTTCATGAGATCAAATATAAAACTTTATCTCAACTTCATATAGAATTTACTTAACACAAAAAGTACCTATAGATTATCAGGAGAGTTCATAATAAATGCAAAAATTTCAGTATGGAGATAATAAAGTTTCTCAAAAATCTCAACTCTTTTCCAAATCTTGACTCAAAATGATGAAAGAGGCTTGTTAAGAAGGAAATTTCACACTTTAGTACGCCTTACATACCTGAAAGTGGAAGAAACAATCGAATCTCAGTCGATCCTCGCGCTTGAAATGGAAACCCTAGCTTCTTCTCCCTCCTCTAGTGCCCTCAAGAAATTCTAAGTGTGAAGAATAATAAATGATACACCTATCATTTTTTTAAGGCTTTATTCAAGCCTAAAACAACCAAGGATTTATTTAAATAGGACTCAGAATGGACAAAAATACCCCTCATTAAAATTGTCATCTGGGTTTACGAGACCCTGTCTATGAGTTGTAGAGCATCCTATGAGTCATAGATGACCTTCATAAATTAGGTGTATGAAAATTCGAGTTACTAGAAATTGCCACGAAACCCCTCTCTATGATCCGTAAAACATTCTATGGGTCGTAAACACCTCTTGTAAATAAGGGTGGTCCTGAAACTTAAAATACTAGAATTTATCATGAAACCATCTCTACAGGTCGTGACATACTTTACGAATCATATACCATTTTGTATATATGCCTCAGACTTAGAAAATTTTACTAAATCATCTGGGGTTCTACGAGACCTATTTTACGAGTCGTAAACCTGACTAATAGTCATAATGTCCTTCGTAAACCTTCTGTTGCAGTCTTTTTCAGTCATTTTCTCAGCAGCCTCTGCACATCCACTCCAGATCAGGTAGAAGGAATTAGAGGGTGTTACATTGGAGATCTGGTAGAAGGGAAAAGCTCAAATTTTGAAGTAGTTCCTTGGTTAATTTGAGGTAAATGAATTTCTAAACATTAGTTGAGTATCTAGAATCTTGTATTTTCTTATTTTGTCTATTGAAGAGTAATGGAGCTTGGTTAAGGGCTAAATTATTCATTTAAATAAATTAACAAGATAAAAAAAGGAAAACAAAAAGTAACCTGATGACATGTGCTTTGTGCTTTTTGACTAGAAATATTTAATTAGAAAATTGAGTCAATAGTTTAATATTTACTGGTGATTGTTTGACTTGAGATGCTAATTATTATTATATACATAATCATTTCTTCATTATTATGTGAATGTGTTTTTTTACATTGGTTCTGAGATACTATCATACCAATTTCGACATATGCAAGTGCCAATATTTCTTTTGGTGGATATTTGGAGCTAAGGTCTATACTGATATATATGTACTGATATATGTTTAGTGTCGAGGTCTCTTTTAACTAGTATATTGATGTTCAAGGTCTCTTTTGTTGAGTTTATTAATAACCAAGTCCCTCCCAATGAGTACATGGATGTCTTACTCCCCTATGGATTTTAATCAGAGCTTCAACAGATAAGTGTCATCAGACTGACATATATCACTTTCTTTGATATTGTGTTGCATCATTTCACACTTTATCTATTGTTGTGGATTGTGAATACCTATTCTATGATACCATTAATTAATGTATTTGGTGTTATGATTTGCTTTACTAGAGATTTACTATTGAGTTAGCTGCTAAGTGAATTATAAATTGTTAGATTGGTTTGATTTGCTTGCAAGTTGTAGTTTTGGAGGTTCAATTAGTGTGATAGGGGTACTCATTTTCTTCATTACTCTAATTTATATTTAGTAGTTTATTTGTTAAATACAGTGTTGTTGGGTACTCTTTCCTTGCTTCTACACTTGTGTAGGTTGTAAGCCTAAACCCTCTTGATTACATTTCTCCTATTTCTCAATCCGAGCTTTTATTGGAGTCATGAGAGATATCACCTTAACAAGCTCTCAAGTTTCTTGCTATTTTTTTATTAAGTTAGACAATCAAAGATATTGAGACTTATATTTATTTTATCTTTCTCATATACAATAGAGACATGTGACTCCAAGTTTTAGGGTAGTTTAGAGTTCTATCTTACTTGATTGCCTATTTAGCTTATTTGAGATGCTATTTCTTCTTTAGCTTTACTTTACCTTAATCATTGAAGTTATAGACTGACTAGTCTTGGTGGATTAAGGTAAATATGATCACACCTAGTTTATATCATGACAAAATAGTATTAGAGCTCTATGTTCATAGGTCTCACATATTTTGCTTATTGGAATCACCACATGATCATCTAGTACACTTGTAATGACCTTGCTGGTCATTTTGAAATTATCTGTGAAAATTACTGTTTTTCCCTTTCATAAGTTATTTTAGATATATTTTGAACTATTTATATTGTTGGCATTTGAGATCTTGTGTTTTAAAGGTGAAAAATATGAGTTTTGACATTTTTGGAAGCTTAAGTTGTTGAAAAAGTGAGTTTTTGTACCATTTTGAGTTTTGGGTGTCGGATTAGAAATCCATTAATTCCATTAGCTCCGAAACATGGAATCTCGTCTAGGAGAAATTACAAAACTAAATTCAAAGTTAAAATAGAGATTTTGGTCCCAAAGTTGTATTTTCAGTTATTTTTGAAATAAAGTTTGACTTTGGTCAACATTCAGAGTTCAAAAGTTCAGATCAAAATTTCAACAATTTTAATAGTTTCGAACACTAGAGATAGTCTCATCATAATTTTTAGAGTTTTCGAGGGAAGTTTTGGTATTTTGAGTTTTAAACTAGTTTTATTGAGTTGCATTGGTAATTGTCTCAAGGAGGTCTTGGAATCGAATTCTGATAATTTTGTTGAGCCAAGATCGCTATTTCTAGTATGGATACATGTCTGGTTTGTGAAATTTGGACTCCAAATGGACCCTGGGAGTCTGTTTTGAGTTTGGAATTATAACTGGTTTTTGGTTTCTAGTGCAGCCACATTTTTTCTCTGCATTTGCGGGTGAATCTGCATTGACGAAGTGTTGGGGCCACTAGCCTCTGCATTTGCTAAGTAGAGTTTTGCATTCGAGGGAAAGGCCTCTGTATTTACGGAGGTCTTTGTCTTCCTAATCTCCACGTTCGCGGGCAAGGCCTCCGCATTTGCAGATGTTTGTGTTCTTCCTAGTCTCCGTGTTCGTGAAGCGTATTTTTGTCTGATCAATTTTAAATTTGTAAATACACAATTTTTACTCAAGCTTCTATATTTCAAGCTTCTTGAGGCAATTTTTATGAGACTTTTTGTGGAAATCTTATGGGTAAGTGTTTCTACCATCATTTTAATTATTTTCTACTACTTTTATCTTGATTTTGTCTAGAATTTTATGATTTTGGATATTAAAATTGGGAATTTTATGTCTATGATTTGAAAACTTTAAATGTCAATTTCTCTTTCAATTTGAACTCAATTTTAGTAAGATTTTCACCCACGAACTCCTTTTCTCACATAGAATCATAATTTCTAGTCGATTTATTTCCAAATTCAGAAACTTTGAATTTTAGCTCTAATTTTGACCATTTTTTTCTAAGCCTAATTCGTGCTAATATTAGTATCAGAATCTATTTCTTGATATGTAGTATCTATTTTTGATAGCGGTTGATTGATTTGGAGATCATTTTAAGGCTTAGGTTGATCAAGAGCTTTGTTCAAGAGCAGTTTCGACATCGAGGTAGGTTCAACTAACATTTTGAGACTTGATTTGAGTTATAAGATATATTTATGTGGTAATTGTAAGATTTAGATTGTTTCACGAGTAATTGGATCGATATGATAGAATTTTAGTAAAGATACGATATCGATTATGTTGAAATGGAAGTAAATTGTGACTTTGTATAAGTTATATTCTTGAGATTTGTGATAATCTGTATATTATTGTGATTATATGAGACTTGTGACACTATTTGGAAAGTTTGTTTTTGGTAATTTGATGGTATTTGAGATATTGTCGGGCAGCATTTATCTATTTTTGGACTTGTGAAGTCTGATATTATCGGTTCACTTGGTTATTGATTATAATATGGTGAATTGAGGCATATTGATGACTTGTGGTACAAATGTGACTCTTGATATTATTTACCCAATTCCTGTGATGGTTATTTATCGGTATTTTCATTATGTGCTGATATTTATATGTCTTGTCATTGTGGCATTAGCATTCATTCACCTCATATTGCATCTATTATGTATCAACCCCAGAGATGGTCATGATACTTGAGAGATTTATTCATAGGTGCAAGAGTCTGTTGAGGTATTCATCAGCGCCAGTGTCCACCATGATACTTGAGAGATTTATTATCGGTGCTAGAGTCTGTCGAGGTACTCATAGGTTCCAACGTCAGTCGTGATACTTTAGAGATTCTGTTATATGTTCTGATGACACCCTATGTGTTTTACCTAGTAGCTTCAGCTCAGTAGATGTATACACCGGTGCTAGAGTCCGCTGTGATTCCACCCCATGTATTGCATTTCATACATTACATATGCATTTCATCATTGACTGATATGGTTGTCTTATTTTATTCTATTATTATATATTGTACATTAAACCCTTCCTTGCAGGTGTTAGGATTCTTCTATTACATACTTGTTCGATTTCTCTTACCTAGTCGGTTGAACCTATTAGGTACATCTGAGGGCACTTATGCCTACTTTGTTTCCTCCGTGCAGATCGAGCATAGGACCTCTACAGGGTAGTTGATTTTACTCTATCAGAGCCATTCACTATCGGATTCAGTAGTGAGGCTCTGACTTCGAGTCGCTATTGTTTCTTTTAGTTGTCCTTTTTATTGACATCTGGACTTAACTATGTATTTCCTTTTGAGACTATCTTGTATTTACTTTTTTGTACTACTTTATATGCTCTTATACAAATAACTCTAGGTTTTGGGATTTGCATGAAGTATTGTGGTTGCTTTTGCTTTAGTTTTATTTTCTTTAGTCGCGATCTGATTTTGGGTCGCGACAACACTATTGTTGTGTGTACTAACATTGCTCGTGCTATTTCTTTGTTGAGTGCATAGAATCTTTAGGCATCTATTAATAGACCTCAGTTAGGTGATTGGTGACACATTGAATTCAAGAGTTAGCTAGCTTTTTTAAGGCATTGTGGATATATCTGAGATCCTAGTCCGTTCCTTTCAGGCTTAGATATTTTTAAATGTTTTTTAATGTTTTCCTGTGGTTGCATTTCATTACAGTAGATTATTAATAGAGTTTTTGTACAATGACTTTCAGGTTCTAGGGAGTTATTTTTTGAAATATCTTAGATTATTCTGTTTAATTTTATGGGAACTTCAATGACTTTCAGGTTCTAGGGAGTTATTTTTTAAAATATCATAGATTATTCTATTTAATTTTATGGGAACTTAACTTTGATTGCCATTTAAACCAATTTCCACATCTTCGAACGCTTATATCTTGTTAATTTTTACTTGGGTGGAGTAATGGTTATTCCACTAGAAGATTAGCATGAGTGCCCATCACGACGGCTCAGGTCGTGATAAAAGTTGGTATCAGATCCATGGATTCATTAATCACATTGTACCAAAATAAATCTATTAGAGTCTTGTAGACCAGTATAGAGACATCTGCACTTGTCTTCGAGAGGTTACGGGACTTTATCTCTCTATTTTTTCCTCCTCTTGTGCCATAACTTGGTTCCCGTTGATAATTGGTGATCCAAATTGATATCTAAACTCCTTAATTCTTTTATCCGTAGATAATTAACATGTAATATAATGGTGCCACACAAATAACTTTCATCAATGAGTCGGTAGAAGAACTAACAAGAAGAGGATGTCATCGAGGTAGAGGGAGGGAAAAGAGGAGGAGAAGGGGCCAATGAAGGGTAGAGCCTACCAATGGTGAAGCCCAAGCTGAGAATTTACCCATAGGAGAATCTCTTCCTACTTCCTAGGTTAAGATACAAGAGAATGTGGAAATCAAGGGTTAGAAAAATGTTGAGGCCGAGAAAGATGCCCAAACTAGGACAATAGGACTTTCCCCACTAGACTCGATTATTACCTAGTAGGTTATGACATTTCTGAGTGAGTTGGTCAACTTTGGTGCCATACAATAAAGCGATGTCATTATCATATCCATCTAATACCTTGCCAGGATATAGGACACCCCATCAGTGGATCCAAAATCAGCAAGATCAAGTCCTCTTTTTGGGACAATAGGAAACATCTGATTTTACTGTTCAATCCTCTCCTACACCAGCTACATAGTTATTGAGTTTAAGTTGGACTTACTCTTATTCAATTTGGTACTTAATACTCCTCCCAAGACCCAACATGCTCATAAGACATCAATCTTATGGTTAACTCATTTATCTGGTCTTATTGGACATTTGTCAACTCAGTTCATTACATCAACTATCAACTCTTTGGTTACATTATTTTTAGGTTTAGCTTTTGACTCATAGAGAATCTATCATGCATCATTCTAACTCATAGCATTCAGGAAAACAATAGTAGAGTTAAAACATTTAGGAACTCCATAGACTCTTTAGGCGCAAATTATACTCATGTATGCTCATTTAAGTAAAATATGCAAAAATAATTGTAATTAATGCTAGGGTTCATGTATGAAGGCCAAATCATGTGATTCAAGCATTTAATTCATAAAAACTGTAGTTCATGCAAAATTGTATAGAAAATACATTAGAATTTAAGAAACACCTTCAAGAAACATTCATGGGAGACTCAATTCACTCACAACTCCATCAATCCGGGATATGGGGCACATGGAAGAACATAATTCATGTTCTTTTAGCCTTACATACCTGGAAGTTTTGAATCTTGAAACAACTTAGAAGAATTCTCAAGTTTTCGCTTCAAACCCTAAGCCTTTTTCTCTCTTGAACCCTTTCTCTAAGTTTGAGAGACTTTTTTTAGCATAAAAAGGTTGAACTAACATGTTTAGGGCTTTATTTAGGTGAAAATGTCAGGTTTAGGCTTTGAAAGGGTGGAAAAAGACCAAAATAACCTTTTACAAAAAGTTGCCAAAGTCGTTCACGGCCTACCTATGGCCTGTAGAAACTTCTACAAACCGTTGGGCCCCTTTTATGAATATTTTTGTAAATATTAGGGTTTTTAGATCACTTTCATCATCCCAATCTATGGCCCGTAGAAGTTTCTATGACCCATAAATGGGTCCGTAAAGTATGGAACCATAAAATGGATTTTCAGGAAATTTTTCTACGAGTTAGTGATGTGCTGTCAAAATATAGCACATTTGATGCCTAAAACTTAGAATTTTGTGTGTTCTCAATGAAAATTGTATGATTTTTATGTGTTTTTGCAAGGAAAGCAGGTTGGCGCAATTTTGGAAAAAATTGCAAGTTTTACTGGTATTTAGGATATACGAGACCCTCTACGAGTCGTAGCTCAGTCCATGAGTTGTAGATGTGGTCACGTAGGGATTTCCAGTGCTTAAAGTGCAAGATCTGATAACTTGATGGTCAGTCACACGAGAGCCAGTTATGACCCTTAATACCCTCTACATGTCGTAATGGGATATCCCGTAGTGATTTCCAATGTTGATTGAACTTGGACCAAGAAAGACAATTGAAGACTACAAGAGGTTTATATGAGTCCTAGAGAAGACTACGACTCGTAATGGTGTTCAGTATCAATAAAGTCCAAGATTGAAGAGGCTGACCACAAAAGCCTCATTACGGCTCATGACACGAGTTAGGAGTCGTAACTGTGACTCGTATCAAGCACCGACCAATTTTTCTAATCCATTTTGGGACTTGTTTTTAAATACTATATATAGTGTATTTTAGTTTTTAGCAAAAAGTTTTACACATATTAGAGAGAGTAGATAGAGACACATAGAGAGCACAAAATTCTAGAGTATTTTCTTAGGGTTTATCTTTGGAGACTAAATTTTGGAGATTAGATTCACTTGTGGATTCAATACATCATTTAATCTTGTTATTCTAAATTCATATTGGGTTTTCTTGTTCTCTAATCATCTTGGTTAAGTGATTAACCATGCTTTCTTTATTAATTGTTTCATTATTTGCCCAAGTCATGAGTAGTTAAACCCACAACTTGGGGTTGTGGGAACCATGAGAATCTAACTTAGAAAACCTGGATTATTTGCAATTCTTAGAATGGGTAGTTTTATGTATTAATAACTTCTCTTCATTTTGAATGTTTCCTAGTGATGGCCAATATTAGAACTTGTCTAGTATTACCTTTCCAATCCAGGTGGTAATGAATAAGAAAAGAGAGTGACTAACAGGATTCAATGATGTGTTCTCGTCTAATCCATTGAACTTGATCCAAGTGAGGTTGACAGGGACTATTGGTAATGGTTAGTTGAGCACAGTATGAAGATGGGCCAAGTCCCATAGTGAAATTTGACCTTCACCTTTGACCAACGGGTTGGAAAAACCTAAATTACCATCTTACAAGCAATATTCTAGTTGAGAATTGTAAACTCTAGGGAAGTTAAGTTAGTGAATTTATGGGGAACACAATACCCCAAGTTGCTCTTCGTTATTGCTTGTTTTCCAATTGTAGTTATTCTAGTTTAATTTGCTATCAATCATTGCAAACCCCCGCCCCTACCCTTAGAGAATTGAGTTAGTTGATGTTTCAATTGATTACTGGTGAACCAAGTTACAAAAATCCCTTTTTCCTTGTGGGATTCGACCCTAATCTTGGTTTGGTTTATTACTTTGATGATCACTTTTACTTCAAAAAGAGGTGTATCTTAAGCATGATTAAAGAAAAATGGCATCATTGTCCGGGAATATGGTGATACTTTGATTTGGATTCACTAGAAGTACAATTCAAGTGTTAATTTCTTAGTTCTCTTGTATTTTACTTTTGTTTTTGCTTTTCTTTTTGTTTTCATTGGTTTAGTTTCTTTGCTAAGTATACTAGGTATTGTATGCACAGTACAAGGACTCAAGGCATTCCCTTAGCTCCAATTGATTTAGAAATCCAATGGGTTACAAGGAGAAATCAAACGAATGCTAATATCGTGGTTAATGAAGTTATCAATTAAAATGATGATGTTAAGGATAGGGATGACAATCCACCACCATTGGAGAATACGCCACAAACTAGGGGCTTCAATGAGAATTCTTATGGATAGAATCAATATAGATTGAATCCCATGGCCATGGACGTGATGGCAGATATAGTGTTGCCACCATTACCGGCGGACAAAAAATTCACGGTTTCACGTGTATTACTCCAAATGCTTCAGAACTATGGTTTGTTTGCAGGTCTACTTTTCGAGAATCCTTGTAGCCATCTGCATAATGTAGCCTTTATTTGTAAGATCGTGATGGGAACACAAAATCTTTCCATGGATATGTTACGTGTGTTCCCTCTATGTCTTATTGGTGATGCAGCAGTATGGCTATCGGAACTCCCACAAAGCTCTATCACTAGTTAGGCGGATTTACAGAAGGGCTTTTTGGAAAGGTACTTCTCGAGGTCAAAGAAGCTCAAATTAAAAGATCAAATCAACAATTTCGAGCAATTGCCAGGTAATTCAATCAGTACAATGCAGGAGAGGTTTACAAAGTACTTAAGAAGTGTCCGAGACCATAAAATTGTTGACGATGCCTTGGTAGAGATTTTCTATCATGCCCTTGATGAAAATAGTCAAGCTTGTACCGATACTATAATGGGGGGCATGTTCTTCGATCAACCGTTCACAAGGATCACCGAGAGAATGGAACAAGTGGTCCAAACCAACTGAGCATGGGAGAAAAGAGAGAGAGTTGTTAAAAGGAGCTCACGTGCGGTGAATGTTAATTTGGAGCAAGCTATGATCAACGAGGAGATCATGCAACAACTTGCTCAACCCCGCACAAGTATGTTGGTAGCTAAGCAAAATCAAGAAAGAGTGCATGCGGTAGTCCACCAACCTTCTAGAGCGCCCATGTATGAAGAGAATTATTATGATGAGGATGATTGTTTTATTAGTGATCAAGCAGTGGGTTTTTGAAACAATGCCCGAGGGTCTGATTCAGACTATTGGCTTCAAGGTTCCAGAAATCAAGGTTGGAACTACAACTGAGAAGGTGCTTATACAGATAATCGTGGTGGTTATTTTGAAAGGAATAAGGTTCCAGAATCTGAGTGGGTAGAAGAGATGGTTTCAGAATGGTTCATATGTACCACCCTATAATTATGATGTCGAGCCTGGCAATTCAAGGATTAAAGAGATGTTTGACCGATTGATGAAAAAGGCTGAAACACATGATAAGACTTTAAAGGGAATGAAGTCTGATATCTCAAGTATTAATCAAAAGATAGAGTCTCATTCAGTAGCCATCAAGTAACTCGAGCAACAATTTGGCCAAGTGTCTACTTAATTGAATCAACGCCAAAAAGGTACATTTCCAAGAAATACGTTTCAAAATCTGAAGAATGATGGGCATTGTATGGTAGTCACGATTAGGGGAGGTGAGAGTACCATTGACCCTCCTATACCAGTTGAGGTAGAAAACATATGTGAGAAGGGAGTTGTGGATAAGAGAGTTACTGAGAGAGAAGAATGTGTAAAGAATGGGGTAAGTGAAGTAATTGAAGAGCCGAATAAGTATAAGACTTTCCCAAGGCCTCTTCCCCCTTTCCCCCAAAGATTCAAGAAGAGGGAGAAAGATAGCAAGCTCAAGAACTTTTTAATGTTCAAGCAATTATCAATCAACATCCTGTCACGACCCAACCCTAGGGCCTAGACGTGGCACAATGCAAGGAGAACCCGAGGGGACCCCAAGCAAGCCTCATAAAGCATCATTACACATCCTTGGTCGTGGAAGCAATAAATCAAGCATCAAAGATAAAAGAATGGGGAAATCGGGCCTAAGGGAAAAGCTTGCACAATGTCATAGTCAAAAGACAACAGTTAAACTCATATCATAGATACATAACATGTCCAATAAACATCTCTAATGCATAGATAAGAGCGGGATCCAAGACAAAGTAACCGGGCTCACCTTCATAGTCAAAATAACAATAAAGATGAATGTCTGAATAAATACTAGAAGAATCGTAGGCTAGGTCCCAAAATTGTAGGACTCACCAACTAGCTTGAATAGCTTTGAACTAGCCACGTGGAGAATAATGATCAACTTGGACACCGGTCCCTACAAGGTGACATAATGTAGGCATAGAGTATGCATTAATAAGTTTGAATGTACTAAGTATGTAGGATGTAATGCAACATAGATAGGCATCATAATCCAAATGCATAATGTTAAGAAATAGGCATAATAAACCCCTTGGTAGTTGTGTGGTATAAACCCCTCACATGGTGGATGGTAATCACAGCTTACCAACACGATGACGAAGTAGAAACACCTCGCATGGTTGATAAGTATAAACCCCAGCATGGTTAATCAGGCTCTTATCCCCCCGGATCGG
>JAOTQR010084596.1:0-36880 GCA_025774065.1 Solanum ossicruentum
TATCACCTTACCATTTTCATCAAAACACACCCGAAACCAATTCTTAAGGCATCATAATAAACCACAAAGCCTTCCAACCCTTCCGGTAGAGCCAAGGTAGGAGCAGAGATAATCTTATCATTCAAAGTTTGAAAACTCTTTTCACATTCATCAGTCCAAATAAGTTTTTCCTTCTTTTGGGTCAACTTAGTCATAGGGGAAGCAATAGAAGAAAAAACATTCACAAACCTCCTGTAGTAACTCACTAAACACAAGAAACTCCTAATATTTGACAGAGTCAAGGGTCTAGGCCTATTTCTTATCACCTCCATCTTCTTAGGATCCACGTTCATGCTATCAGCCGACACCACATGCCCTACAAAAGCAACCTCTTCTGACCAAAACTCACACTTTTTATATTTAGCAAACAACTTTTCATCCCTCAAGATTTGCAACACCACCCTCAAGTGATCCACATGCTCGTCCTCACTTCAGGAGTAAATCAATATATCATCAATAAAGACCACCACAAATATATTAACGTATGGTCTAAAGACCCTATTCATGGGATCCATGAATATATTCAATTCATTAGTCAACTTGAAAGGCATAACCACAAATTCAAAATGCCCATACCTAGTCCAAAAAGTTGTCTTGGGAATATCACACTCCCTCACCTTCACATGGTGGTATCCGGATCAAATATCAATCTTAGAAAAGTGACTAGCCCCTTGAAGTTGATCAAAAAGGTCATCAATCCTTGGTATAGGGTACTTGTTCTTTATGGTAACCCTATTAAGTTATCGGTAATCAATGTACATTCTAAGCGAACCATCCTTTTTCTTCACAAGCAACATCGGTGCATCCCAAGGTGACTTGCTAGGCCTTATGAAACCCTTTTCCAAAAAATCCCTCAATTAATCCTTCAACTCCTTCAATTCTGTCGGGGTTATATGATAAAGGGGAATGGAAATGTGTTGCACATCGGGAAGGAGGTCTATCCCAAAATCTATTTCCCTTTCAGGGGGAACATTGGGGAGCACACGAGAAAGACATCAAGAAACTCATTGACCACTGGAATCGACTCAATAGGAAGGACCTTAGAGTCCGCATCCCTAACCCTCACAAGATGATAAAGGCAACCCTTAGAATTCAACTTTTGGGATTTAAGACAAGAAATGAACCTACCCTTGACCACCACATTACGAATTTCTCACTCAGGAACAAATTCATTAGGGAATTGTAATTTCACCTTATGGATTCTACAATTAATGGAAGCATAATATGCATGTAACCAATACATCCCAAGAATGACATGAAAGTCCACCATATCTGATTCAGTAAAATCACAAGGCAAGACTTTATGCAATACGAACACGGGACAATTTTTCCATACACTCTTTTAGAAACAAAAAGAGTAATGAAAGAAGAGTGGATCCCGGGTCTATCAATACATACACATCAAAATCAAAAAACATTAACATACCTATGAAGCACCATGCCAAGTCTAGTGACCCCTAGAGGGATATGGTTGAGAATATCGATGGTCATCCATCTAATCCTTAGTAACCCATGGATAATATCTCGACCCATAATCATTTGTGCCACACTCAAAATATGCCCTCGAACCGGCCAAACAGTCTCCCCGATGGTACTTTCCACATTTGTGGTATAGAGGAGAAGCTTGAATACCAACAACCTATAGTTTTCTTTGAGCATATGGATAATCAACAATCTTTTGGCCTATCTTTCCACAACCGAAAAAGCATGTACCCGTGTTTCTCCAACATGTGCCACCATCATTTCTCCCACACTTTGGGCACCTAGGATGGGCATTCCACTATTGCCATTGGGCTTAGCATATGGAAGCTTTCTTTCAATTTGAGCACTTCTTCTCCCTTTCTTTGAGGACACCAACCAATCTCTCATCTTATGCCCAACACCACCATACTTGAAACAATCCTAAGCGCCTACCAAATACTTCCCTTGATGCTTCTTGTCACACCTATGACAAGTGGCAAAAGGGACCCTTTCCTTCCTATATTTAGGCACT
Source organism: Solanum ossicruentum (assembly GCA_025774065.1). Lineage (NCBI taxonomy): Eukaryota > Viridiplantae > Streptophyta > Magnoliopsida > Solanales > Solanaceae > Solanum > Solanum ossicruentum. The sequence goes on from JAOTQR010084596.1 coordinate 2,033, forward strand.
ACTACTCTAGTAGAAGATGAAGTACCCTCAACTCGAGTTCTCTTAGCCTCTCTCTTTCCCCTCTCTTTATTTGAATTCTCGGGGGCACCCACCAATTGGTTGAGTTGAGTGGTCACAACCTTGACCAATGTCCATAGAGTATTGTGAACCTCTGAATTTGATATTTCACCATTGGGAAACTAACCCTCGAGTGAGAGATGGTCACCATTTTGTCCACCATTCTGAATAGCTTAAGACATATTCTAAAACATAATGGTTAGAAATTAGTAATAAGCCCTAGAGGACTCAGCTCTATCGCACGACATAGATCATGAAGAAATGAAAGATTTCCTAAAATGTCTCATAGCCTCCTATTAATAGTTGTGGCGTGCTTCAAAACCATAAATAAGACTCTAATCGACGTGGTGTGTTGGATTAGGAGGAACATTAACAACCTAGTGCTTTGATACTAAGATTGTCATGACCCGAGCCTAGGGCCTAGACATGATACAACGAATGGGGAACCCGAAGGTAACCCAAACAAGCCTCTTAGCATATCATTCACATATCCTAATCGCGGAAGCAAGAATAGACAACATCAAGAAATTTATATAAGGGAAGTAGGGCTAAGGGAAATATTTGACAATCATTTGGGCATAAAAGAGTCAAGCTCATAGCTTAAATATATCACAATATCCAACAATACCTCTAACTTGGATTAGAGCATGGGCCAAGAAACTCTCTGTCTCACCCTCATAATAACAAGTATTCAATATAAAGAAGTCTCAACATAGCAAGAGTAACTTAGATATTGTCCTCGGACTTGAGGACTCACCAATGTTTTTCAGTGGAGTACCCAATGAGCCACGTGGAGCATGATCCAAAGGAGATCTGGTCCCTACATTATAATATCATGTAGGCATGGAGTATGCGTTAATATGTTTGAATGTACTAAGTACGTAGGATGCAACGCAACAAAACATAAGCCAATATAGTCAAAACGCATAATCATAAGCAATGGATATCATCGCAATACGGCATGCATTATCAATTCTTATAATAAAATATGCTTGTAAATCATTCAACTTGCATAATATATCATACATGTATGGGAAGAGACCTTAACCAACATTAATAAGACAAATCGAGCTACTACTTGTAATCCCGATGATTACCCCTCATCGGTTATAGGTGGTCTACTTTCCAAGGTAACCATACTTCACCTTACGGGAACATGGTCCATTTCGTATGAGCAACCCTCCATATGGGAACATGACCTATTTTGAAAAGTATTTCATGATAAAGTATACTAGATGGATCCACTAGAATAGCAAGGGTAATAATCATAATCCTGTGGTGGCACATATTTTGAGGAAAGGAGTATGGACCCTTGAATATAGTCCACGCCGACATCCAATCCATCGGTGCTATGTGTAATCCCACAAAATACTTCAAATCAGAATAACTTTAATCATTTGTAAGAAATATGGAAACATCATATGAGTATCTCTTAAACAAGTTGACCTCTAATAGTGAGCCTAACTTGAAATATGAGAGTAATACTAATAATACGTGAACCCTTCCTTTAATATAAATGGTCCACAAGAGGTAAAAATCTTGAAATAGGACTTAATTTGATACTTGAAAAATCATAGTTGAGTTCATGAATTAGATACATGTCTGGAATCCCTTAAACATCATGAATACTTGGCTTGTAAATCATGTAAACAACCTGAGAAATCTTGTCACGTCATTTTATCAAATACATGGTGGGCTTATGATACTGGTTCAAAATCATGCAATTCAAGAGTAAGCAAGAAGAGTAAAATCAATTCAAAATCGACCCACCAATATTGTTGTAAAACCCCAACTTGAATATCATGAAATCCATATCAAAAGTTCATCATAGTTCATAGTTTTCATAGCTCAAATCATTCATAATCTCATTAGATATAAGTCAACTCATAATATAAGCTTAAAATAAGTATTGATGCATAATCAATAGTACATGATAAAACCCCAACATAAATCATGCTCATACTTCATAATAAGAGATACTCATAAGTAATACAACTTGAAATCTTGCAATTTTCATAAAAAGGAAGATTGAGCTCCATGGGTGAAAGGACCCAAACCCACATACCTTAAACTTGGGTTCCTTGAAATGAGCTTGAAGTAGTCTTAGAGCTTTGATAAATCCTTAAGTTCCAAAATTGAGCTTGATATCCTTAGATTCTAAAGAGAGAATTGATAGAGTATTAGAGAGGTTTTAGGGAGGGTCTTGAGTGATATAGAGTTGAAAAATGGCTAAGTATCTGAGATTTCACGTTTAAATGGGCATGGGGCTATGACCCCAATGCCTTTGGGCGAATAAGAAAAACCAAGGAAAATTATACATTGGTTTGCACCTTTGCTCAACGCGTACCAGACACGGACATCATATTACATTACTCCGTGCCCCTGGCGCGTCGCTGCCAGGGCTCCGACAGCCACTAGAAATCGTTTAGCAAAAATTATTTTTCGCTATGGGTCTTCTAATATCTGGGTTACACCTATCTCCCACTCAATTTTGACCCTCGATCAAGAATATAAAGTCAAATTTTTGAAATCACGCATGAATTTTGAGATACTCTAAAATTATGATTATGGGGCTTCTCGAAGCACATAAGTGGCCTTTCATGGGTGTTCGCCTCTAGTACACAAAGTGCTAGGTAGTGCTCGCACAAGAGTAGAAGTTTATAACACATAGTATCATATCACAAAATCATTTCTAGTCATGTGGGAGGACAATTTATCCAATCTCCAACCATTGATATCATAAAGTCAAAGTCACAAGATGGCTCCTTAAGAATTCCTTAGATGGGTGATTCTCCACCATAATACATTCATTAATTAAACATATGGGAGATCCTCAACTATTAACATTCATTCATAACTTTTCATAAGTCAATAATAAACATAAAATATCTCATAAGTCTTCATTCCTCATTATTTCAACATCATACTTCAAGACCTATAGTAAATATCATCAAATTAAATCACTCTAAAAAACTTACCACAATTGTACATATCAACTTTAAAACATGGACGTGGAGACATAAGATTCATTTCATACAATCCTTAATTTCATAGTATCTTATGGTACTACAATATTTATAGCTTTGAATATCATAAACTAGCTCATCAAACCATTGCATCATAATATCAAATTAAGGGTTTCATAACATTTATAACATTCTCATGAAGTCATAGCATGCTTAATTTCACTTCAACATTGAAAATATTCATAAATCACGTGTCCTACTATAAAGCCTTTATCATATAAGATTTTTATCACATAACTTAGTCAAAACATGGTGGGTATATGTATTTAAGCTTAAAATTCTAGAATTCAAGTGTAAGGAACATGAGAGAGATAACATAAAGTCAATTAAGAAGTCATTCAAAAAACCCAACAGCGTACTTGAAAAACCCTAATTTGAATGTCATAAAAACCATTTAAAAGTTCATAAAATTTGCATGTCTTTTAAGATGCCATAGCTTACAAAGCTTTATTATGATAAGCATATCATAATCTCAATCATTAGTAGGAGCTCATGCATCAATGAATCAATAACCAAAAAATTTTCAACATATTTCATGTCATGGAGTGATACTAGAAAATACCCATGAAACAATCCGAAAAGTGCCCAAAAATGTGCCTCAAACGTGCCTGAAATCATAATTTCTATATATCTCCAAATCCGTGCATGATATCAAAAATTTGACTTCATACTTTTGTTCAGGCACAAAATTGAGTGAAAATGGGTCTAACTCCGATTTTAAAGCAATCATATCAAAATTTGAGATTTTAAAGTGTGAGATTTCAAGTGTCCAGGCGCGCTCCAAGCGCAGTGTGCTAGGGAGCGGAGAGCCTATTCTTTTGGTTAGTTTTCTTTTTCCAGTCCAAGGCTTTTGGGTCTTGGTCCTAAGTCCTCCCATGCGTGAAAATACCTATACTTAGGCATATTTCACCATCATATCATACAAGAATTCTCTAGTACTCCCTCAAACACTTAGACAAATATTTCACCCCAAAATTCAAGTGCACAATCTCATCTGGATCTTAAGGATTTCACTCAAGCTTCGAGTCTCTATTTCTAGTCTTCATCAAGTGATTCTTTAAGGTTAAGGTATGATGGTTTCAACCATTGGTTCTCACCCATGGTGCCTAAGCTTCCATTTTACCTAAGTTACATGTTTCTAAGTTGACTTTACTTATGGGTCTTCTATTATGAACTTGACTATGAACTATGTTGGGGTTTTGTGAATGTATGACTATCTAAGCATGTTTCGAGGTATGAATGTTAGATCTATATTGAGATTTGATGAAGGGTTTGAGGTGTGTTACATGAGGGTATTGTGTTGGTGGATGGTTTTACATTAAGCTTTCTTGCATGATTTTACTCTTGAATTGCATGATTTTACACTAGCATTGCACACCCACAAAGTGTTTGATAAAATGTTCGGTTAATGTATCTTGGGTTGTTGAAGGCCAAATGCTTGGCATATGTGTTAAGTGACTTTATGATGATAAAAGGATGTTATGTATATGTCGATTCCATGAAAGTATCTATTGTGTTGTGAGTTGACCATAGCCAATTTAGGGGTGATGCCTCAATCATCTCGGATGGGGGTGGCAAGCCATCAACTAATTGAGGAGTGATACATCAATCATCTAGGAAGCGGGTGGTAAGCTATCAACCAATTGATGAGTTGATACCTCAATCATCTAGGATGGGGGTGGTGAGCCATCAACTAATTAAGGGTTGATTCCCCAATCACTACTAAGGGGTGGTCTACCTTAAATTCCAAGTACTAAGTTGCTTGGTCTATGATGATGGTCTATTCCTACTAATGTAATATGTTTCAGATATAAACCTGTTTACTTCAAGTATCATCCATGTATGTCACATTGTTATATGTTCACCTATTTCCTAATTATGCATTTTGATTATGATGCCTATCTATTGTTGGATTGCATCATACATACTTAGTACATTTACATCCAAATGTACTAACACATACCCTATGCCTACATGATGTTACCAAGTAGGAACCGAAGCCCCACGTGATCATCCTCCTCCTCCACGTGAGTAGTGTGATATCTCTCAAAGAAAATTAGTGAGTCCTCAACTTCGAGTACATACTTCTCTTGATTTATGATATGTATAGACTCTCTTTTCTTTATTTATGCTTTGACTATGAGGGTGAGCCCAGTTGCTTGTCTTGGCCCCCACTAAGTTCTATGTTTAGAGGTGTTGTTGGAAAAGTTATGTAATTATGCTATGAGCTTTGACTCTCTTGACTCGTGATGTTTTGTGATATGAAAGATGTCCCTTATCCCCGGATTCCCTTATTTCTATTCTCTTATTGTTATTTAATTGCTTCCACGACCAAGGATGTGTAATAGTATAGTAAGAGGCTTGATTAGGGTCCATTTGGGTTCCCCATTCGTCGTGTCACATCTATGCCCTAGGCTTGGGTCTTGACAACCCATAAAGAATTAGTAAATAGAATCAAGAAATTTGATAGAAATAGTTTTTTCCCTGGGTGAAAGAACCCATGGATGAAGACCCACATACGTTAAACTCTTGAAATAGATAGAGAAAACTTGATGACACTTTGAGGACTTCACTTGAGTTCTTGAATTCAAACAAAAGTTCTGGAAAATCTTGAGATTTAATGAAGGATTTGATGATGAATTGGGAGGATATTAGGAGTGTTTAGGAGAGATTTAGGACATGGAATTACTGAAAAGATGAAGGATCTCATATATATAGATATTGGCTTATTATCCAATTACCCCTAAGTGAAAAAGAAGTTTTTCGAAATTTTTTTAACTAAAGTGTTTCAAGTTCGCGACGCAAACTTGTTTCATACCCCTTTAGTTTACAAAATTTCACTAAAAAAATATTTTTTTTGACACAGACAACCTATACCTTGTAGGCAACCGTTTCCCTACACAATATTTTCCTTTGAACAAGAATATGAAGTCAAATTTGTGAAATTCTGCATAAATTTTATGATATTCAAAAAATGCAACATAGGATCTTTCTGAGCTACATTGATGTGTGTTATAATATCCCCTCCCCCCCCTCCACGCCCCACCTGGAACATTTGTCCTCGAATGTGAATAGAGATAGCATGAATAGAATGAAACAATATCTACCAAATCTTTACGGATGCAATAATGCAAATGAAACATTGTTTTCATGTAACTTTCAAAGTCTTTATCATGGAAATCATTTTAAAAGCATGAGTAGCATAGTTTCATAATTGCACATAGGACTTCAATCAGAATCCTACTCTATGAACATGCATGCACAACAAACAACAACTCAAGACTAAACTAAATGATGCATTACGTTTAAACATGAAACCACCCCTTCCACCAACATCCAACTCAATGAATTATGCCCAAACATCAATCATAACACCTTGGACATGAAGCCAATCGACACCAATTTTGTTATCATATAAGGAGAATTTATGACATACCGACTGAATCACCATACTAAGAGTAGGGACCCTTAGAGGGGTATGATTGAGATCGTCGATGATTATCCTTATAATTCTTAGGGACCTATAGATAATGTCTCAACGTATGATCTATTGCACCACACCCAACTCGAACCAGCAAAATAATCTCCCGAATGATACCTTCCACACTTGTTGCGTGTAGGAGGAGCTTGACCACCAACACTCTTACCTTGATACTTAGGGCTAACAACCCTATCCTTGTGAAACTTAGGCCTAAAAGCAATATCAAAAGATGACCCATCCTCAATCCGAGCCTTCTTAGACTCCCCACTCCTTCTCTTCCTAAGCTTCTCCCTTTCAGGTTGCTCGACATAAGTCATGAGCTGAGACAAATCCATTTTACCAATAAGCGTAGCAGTGTGACATTCTTCATTAACCAATTCCTATATCCTCGGCACAAACTTGTTCATCCTTGCCTTAAAGTTCAAACCAAGTGAGGAGCATATTTTCAGAGCTTGTTAAACTTAAAGGAATACTCCCTCACACTCATGGAGCCTTGTTTATGACTCATGAACTCCATCATCTTTGCCTTCGTTGATTCTATAGGAAAGAACTGATTGAGGAAAGCACCCTTGAATTCCTCCCATGGGATAGGCTCAACATTCTTACTCTCAAGCTTCCATTGTGCAAACCAAATTTGAGCAAGGACCTTAAGTTATAGGTTGCTAATTCTAATTTCTCCTCTGAACTCACCCCCATAATATCAAGTACTTCATATGCTTCGCCGATGAACTCTTGGGGTTATTCCTCACATTTTGGAGCTATGAAGCTCTAAAAGATTCATCCTTGTAAAAGTTGATCACCCTTAAGACTAGAGTAGGAGCGTGAGGAGCTTGGACTCCTTAGTTCATTTGGTCGGTAATAGCTTGTGCCAACAAAGCAATGACATTTTGGTATTTGTCATGTGTGACCCTTTCTTCTCTTTGGGGAGCTTGAGGAACCGGAAGGGCCGGATCACCCTCGAGTGTAGGAGTTCTTTGTGCCATTCTGTTGTGCGGCATGATCTAGAAGCGCAAAAGACTATCCATTAGATAGAGAAAACCTTAATTTAAGTCTAAAGCATGACATGGATTATGAAAAAGTGAACCATTTCCTAAAACTCCTCATAGCCTCCTATTCATAGTTGTGACACGTTTCACAACCATGAACAAGATTCTACTAAACCCTATGTTTTGGATTTTCGATGATCATTTACAAACTTAGTGCTCTGATACCAAGCTTGTCACGATCCAAGCCTAAGGCCTAGACATGGAATGACACGGCGAATAGGAATCTCGAACAAAACCCAAACAAGCCTTTTATTTGCACATCCTTGGTTGCGAAAGCATAATTTAACAATAAGCAAGTAACATATAATTCTAAGGGGATGAGGGACTTTGGACTCACGCTATGGGGATGTTAAGGGAAAAGGATTTGCATGAATCACATAACAAACAAGTATTAAGGGGAGGATAAGTAGGACAGAAGTTATGGGAAATAGGGACTTAGGACTTTCTTAACTTCCCATTATTATCAATAACATCACATAAGGGATAGGGTATAAGGGTTATGTCTCCATAAAATCTCAACATCACGTCATAGGTACATAGCATAGTATCCAACACCACCTCTAAACATGAATAGGATGGGGGATAAGACATGTTCAAGGGTCATGCTAAACTAGAAAATAAAGTGGAATAAAGTCTCAATATAATTAAGATAGAAATTAGATAATGCCCACGAACTAGAGGACTCACCACAAGCAAAATCTTCAAGCAAGCAGACTAGTCATATGAAGGAGGATGAATAAGCACTTTAGTTCGTATATGGTTAACTCATGTAGGAAAAAAGTATATTTTAGTACTTTGAATGTACTAGTATGTGGGCATGTAATGCAAAAAACAATAAACCATAAAATAGAAATGATGTAATTATTTAAAACATTTCTTAAGCCATGCAACATAGGATAATACATATGAAAAGTAAGGAATGCACGCTTAATTGATTTTATGATAAAACACTTACACTTTGAATAATAAAGAATATAGATCATCATGCGTAAGTGAAATCATTATACCTTTAGGAATGACAATGCATCTATTTCAAGGGAAGAACCATCCTACTATAAGTGAATCATTAGTAATCATAAAGAAGAATACCATGCATACTTGAGAAGAGAGAATCATGGAGTAACACTAGTTGTATATCAAGGGACCATAAACATGTGTGATAAAATCATTTGAGTTTGTAAAACGTTTAGTTATATGAATTAAAAACACCATCAATAATAGTAAACATAATTCAACATAATAAGAAGGGACCATCATAAATCATCATGAGAGAATATCTTAGGGACATGAGGGGAACATGAGCATATATAAAGAGTGACTATATCAAGAGTGGCGTATACCATAAAGCTTTGGGGAGTTCATAAGAGATAGTGAGAGGGACCATAACCGACATAAACCATGTGAGTTAATCCATGGAGTCCCTATGTTTTTCCTACATAGGAAGAAAGGGGAAAGTCATTTGCAAAGGTAAACCTCCTAATGCCTAAGTGATCCACTAAGCATCATGTAAATTGGGTACTCACCTCAAGACCTCGGACCCGAGTACTCGCTTTAAGCCCTTATCTTTAGGGTACTCACCTCCTTGGAATTTAGTTAATAGCCTCTAATCCCTTTGCCTATGGTGACACATAGTTTTGGGACTAGGGTATTCGCCTCTAGTCCACTTGGTGCAAGGTAGTGCTCTTACAAGAGTAAAAAATTATAAGTCGTAGAAGCATATCATAAAATCATTTCAAGTCATGTGGGAGGATAATTTATCCAATCCCCAACCCATTGATAACATAGAGTCAAAGTCATAAGATAGCTCCTTAATCATTCCTTAGATGGGTGATCCTCCACCATAATACCTTCATTCATTAAATAGATGGGAGATCCTCTACCATCAACATTCATTCACAGGAAATTTTTCATAAGTAATAAATATAGAATATCTCATAAGCCTTTATTCCTCATTATTTAAGCACCATACTTTAAGGCATATAGTGAATATTATCAATTTAAATCATTCTTAAATAACCTATAATAATCGTATATATCAACTTTTAAACATGGATGTGGAAACATGAAATTCATCTCATAAAATCCTTAGCTTCATAGTATCTCATGGTATTACAACATTTATAGCTTTGAATATCACAAACTATCTCATCAAACCATCATATCATAACATCAAATTAAGGGCTTCATATTATTCATAACATTTATAAAATTCTCATGAGCTCATAGCATACTTAATTTCCCTTCAACATTAACAACATTCATAAATCACATGTCTTACCATAAAGCCTTCATCACATAAAAGATTTGTCACATAACTTAGTCAAAATATGGTGGGTATATGTATTTAAGCTTAAAATCATAGAATTCAAGAGTAAGGAACATGAGAAGGTTAACTTAAAGTCATTTAAGAGGTCATTCAAATAACCCAATGACATACTTAAAAACCACAATTTGGATGTCATTAAAATCATTTAAAAATTCATAATATTTTCAATTCTTTCTAGATGTCATAGCTTACAAAGCTTTAATGTGATAAGTATATCATAATCTCAATCATTAGTAGGAACTCATGCATCAATAAATCAATAACCAATAAATTTTTAACATATTTCATGTAATGGAGTGATAATAGAAAATACCTATAAAGAATTAGTTATTAGAATAAAAAATTTTGATAAAAATAGTTTTAGGACTTCAAGGATGGAAGGAATGATGGATGAAGAATCACATACGTTAAACTCTTGAAATAGATAGAAGAAACTTGATGAGACTTTGAGGACTTCACTTGGGTTCTTGAATTCCAACAAATGTTCTTAAAAATCTTGAGATTGAATGAAGGATTTGATGATGAATTGACAGGATTTTGGGAGTCTTTAGTAGAAATTTAGGGCAAGGAATGGCTAAAAAGACAAAGGACTTTTGTCTATATAGATATTAACTTATTGACCAATCACCCCTGAGTGAAAAGGAAGTTTTTTAGAATTTTTTGAACCAGGGCGCGGCAAGTCCGCGATATGAATTTGTCGCATACCCATATTGGTCTACGAAATTTGACAGAAAAATGTTTTCTTTTTTACAAGGACATCCTTTACTTTGTAGGTAACCATTTTTCCACACAATTTTGCCCTCCGAACAAAAATATGAAGTCGAATTTGTGAAATTCTGCATAGATTTTATGATATTCAAAACAATGCATCATAGGGTCTGTTCAAGCTAAGTTAAGAGTTGTTACAGAAGCCTTCTATGAACTATACTTCATTTCATGGTCCGTAGAATTGATTTCATAGGCTGGAGTTCCAGAAACCAAATTCTGGATCTTGGACCACAATTAAAAGGAGGATTTGTAGTTCATTTTACGGCCTATAGAAAGCAGTTTTTTAGATCCCAATTCCAATTTCTAGTAACTCAAATTTAAGACACTTTCATCTACGAGAGGCCACTTACGGTCTATAAATGGAACCACGACTCAAAGACGAGGTGTTGTAGTTTCACTCGATAATTTTTAAGATGGGTATTTTTATCTTTTTCTACTTTTTTTAAATGTAAAACTTATGATGTTTTGGAATTGTTTTGGACCACTTACCAGTACCCTAACAGTAATAATATTCATACTACACTTAGAACTTTTAAGAGCAATCGAGGAAGGGAGAAAAATAGGATTCCAAGCATGCGAGCAAAGATTGTGCAAGAGTTAATTATTCTTCAAATTCTAGGTATGTAAGGCTTCCTAAAGAATTGGAGTAAGCCGTTCAAGCGCCCTTTCATCTACTTGATTCGAGTTTATCTATAAGAATTGAGTATTGAAAATCCCATTATCCTAATCTTTAAGTTGCTTGCATTTATTTTGAGACTTCATGCATAATTATTAATGAATCAGTGAGTTACATACTGGTCATATGAATTGGAGTATAAAATTTACATTCGGTACTATGAATTCTGAATTACATCTTCAAATATAATACCTTATTGCATTGACTGATAGACACCATGACTATGATTTTCAGAGTTGAGTAACTTGAGCATAATTGATCATGAGGAGCATATTACCTATATGCGTGCATATCTAATGAGCATTTTACATGCTTTATTAACAAGCATGATTGTGCAAAGTCCAAATAACCATTTGAGTTTGAGCTGGAGTCTTAATTATATGCATGATTGATGATCCAGATTAGTTGAGTTATCAAATGATTGAGTTGAGTTGATTAGAGAAAATCCAAAGAGACGATATTTGAGTGATTGATATGAGCATGTTTCAGTCTTGGGAGGAGTATTGACTACTGATGTGGGAGTGAGTAGGTGACTACTCCAACCTATAAACAATGTTGCCACCATAGGTTAATTGTATTGTTCATTCGAGAGATTCATGTCCCAAAAAGATGGATACTTACTTTGGATCTGAGAGATGTTTGATCGTCCTTTACCTTGGCAAAAATTGGATGGGTGTGGCAATGACACCGTTTTTATCGTACATCACCAAACTAAACGTGGAGGCATTAGATGTTGATTCAGAGAAATTCTCAAGAAACATTTGATAGAGCATATAACATCTTAAATCGAGTTGCATAAAACTTATTCTAATTTTAAAGCATGACTTACTCTTAAACTTACATATTTCTTGAGTCGAGTTATGGATTGTTGAGTTGATTGTTGATTCTTAATTGTTCCATAGCCATTTTGCATACCAGTATATTCCATGTAATAACGTCTGTTTGGGCATGGATTGTTAATAATGTAAATAAAGGTAATAGAGGCCTTTAGGAAGTGCTCTGTTGAAGTCCAAAGTCCTGCTTCCAGACTTGGTGAGCCTTCCATGCTACTCGGAGGATCCTTTTTTTTTATTTGAGTATTTACATTTCCTTATGATTGGGGTAGACATGACTTGCTATAGTACCATCTAGACAGTTTAGTTAGAGGCTTCATAGACTAAATTTGGAATTGTTGATAAGGATATTGTTACACTAGTTTCTTTCATGATAGTCTTGACAATTTTGAGATAGATTATTCTTTATATATTGATATTCTTTTCTTGAGTATTTTCTTTTGCTTTCGAGTATGATATGATGATAAGGAAAGGTGGTTCTCTTGGGAATCATCATTGGTTCTTTAAGTGTCGGTCACACTAAGGTACCCTCCCAAGGCGTGAGACTTATATCTAGGTGTACGAAAATAATTGTGATACCCTATAAATTATCCTCACATATACTTATGCTTTAAGACTCATTCTTACACTGGGAAGTTGAAACACCCCAAAGATGTGCTTCAAAAATTCCCATAATCGTAATTTTCATAAATCTCAAAATCCGTGTGTGATATCAAAAATCTGAATTCATTGTCTTCGTCACGGGAAATAATTGAGTAGAAAATGGGTATAACCCCAATTTTAGAGGACCCGTAGCAAAAAATAATTTTCATAAAATTTTCTTATCCAGTGTACATCCGTGACCATGCCGCGACGCGGACTGGGCGCGGAGCGGTACAACTTTTGCCTTCACCTTGGGTCCTCATCAAGGACCAGATGCGAACCAGTGTTGATTTTTCCTTAATTTTCTATTTCCGCCCAAGGGAATTGGAGTCATAGCCCCATGTCCACTTGTGCATGAAAACACCTATACTTAGCTATTTTTCAACTCTATATCACTCAAGATCCTTTCACAACCCTCTACAATAGTTAACCAAATATCTCATTCAAATTTCAAAGATTTCAAGCGTAACATTGGAAAACAAGGATTCCCTTCAAGCTCCAAGTTCTCTTGAAGATCAACTCAAGGAAACCCAAGTTTGAGGTATGTGAGTTTCATCCATTGGGTCCTTTCACCTATGGAGCCCAACCTTCCTTTTTATGAGAATTACATGTTTTCAAGTTGTATCATCTATTGGTATCTCTTATTATGAATTTTGATTATAAATTATTCTGAGGTTTTATGAAAAGTTGATTGATTACACATGTTAACTATTCTAAGCGTATATTATGAATTGGTTTTGTCTATTGAGACAATGCATGTTTTGACCTATGAAACCATGACTTATTATGAGATTCGATGATGGATTTCAAGGTATATTAAATGAGCATTTTAATATATGCTGGTGGGTTTATTTACATTAACTTTTCTCATATTATTTCACTCTTGAATTGCATGATTTTGAACAAGCATTATGAACCCGCCAAGTGTTTCATAAAATGTCTTGACAAGGATTCTCAAGTTATTGATGATCTATTAAATGGATTATAAGTCAAGTGACTTTATAATGATTAAGGGTTTGTATGTATGCATTGAATTAATGAAAAGTATTTATGGTGTTTAAAGTAGACCACGCCTTGTTGGGAGGTGACATGGCCAATCACCTTGTTGAGGGGGAGACATGCCTCAATCACCTTGTTAAGGGTGACATACCCAATAACCACATTGAAGCGTGGATACCTCAACCACCTAGTTGGGGGTTGACATGCCCAATCACCATGTTGAGGGGTGGATACCTTGACCAACTTGTTAGGGATGACATGCCCAATCACCACGTTGAGGGGTGGGTGCCTCGATCACCTTACAAAAGGGTGACATGCCTTGGATTGCAAGTACTAGTTTGCTTGGCTATGATGATTATGGCCTTTTCCTACATACATATTATGCTCTTATCTATGTTAGAGGTATTATTGGAACATTTGATATACTTATTCTATGAGCTTGACTCTTGAATGTTTTATAATTATCAAAGACTTCCCATAGTCCCGTTTCCCTTATTTATATCTTTTGTGTTGTTTATTTTACTTCTGTGACCAAGGATGTGTGAATGATATGCTAAGAGGCTTGTTTGGGAACCCTTCGAGTTTACATTCACCGTTTCACGTCTAGGCCCTAAGCTTGAGTCGTGACAAACTTGGTATTAGAGCACTAGGTTATTAATGGTCATCAGAATCCAACACACCTCATCGATTAGAGTCTTATTCAAGGTTGTGAAATACGCCACAACTATGAGTAAGAGGCTATGAGGCATTTTAGGAAATGTTCCCCTTCTTTATGATTTATGTCATGCTTTAGAAGTAAGGTAAGGCTTTTTCCTCTAACCATGTTCTTATCATTCTAGATCATGTCTATTTGAAGAGGAAGACTAAGGAGAGCCCAATCACCCGAGGAGCAACCGGCCCCTCCCGCTCCTCAAACTCCTCAAGAAGAAGGCGTGGTCCAAGATGAGATTCGAGATGCTATTACCATATTGGCTCATGCCATGACCAACCAATTGAACCAAGGGTCCCAAGTCCCTCATTCTCCTACTCCGACCTCAAGGGTGAGGGATTTTACTAGGATGAATCCATTGAAGTTCCATGGATCCAAGACGGATGAGCACACCCAAGAATTCATTAATAAGGTTCGGTCCATTATGGGGGTTAATTTAGAGGAAAAAGTAGAGTTCACGGCCTACCAACTCAAAGGGCTTGCTCGAATTTGGTTCGCTCAATGGAAGATGGAGAAGGGGAATGATAATGTTATCCCTTAGGAAGAGTTCAAAGAGGCATTTCTCAATCGGTTCTTTCCTATCGAGCTAAGGGAGGCTAAGATGATGGAATTTATAAACCTTAAGCAAGGATCTATGAGTGTGAGGGAGTATTCCCTCAAGTTCAACTAGCTCTCCAAGTATGGCCCATAATTGGTTGTCGAGCCGAGATCAAGGATGAATAAATTTGTGTCGGGTGTGTTTGACTTGGTAAATGAGGAGTGTCAAATTGCCATGCTAGTAAGTGATATGGATTAGTGACGCCTTATGACATATGTCAAACAACTAGAGTGGGAAAAGCTTAGAAAGACAAGAAGTGGTGACTCCAAGAGGGCTCATTTTGAACGTGGATTCCAAGGTTCCAAGGGTTGCCGATTTCCTCAAGGCCACAAGTTCCAAGGCCAAGGGCCTTCTAATGCTCCTAATAGAAGGTTTGCTAATGACAACCCAATACTCCTTGGTGGTGGTAGGTGTATAACCCTATTTGCCAAAGATGTGGTAGGAACTATAATGACCCATGTTTGAAGAACACTAATGCTTTCTATGGTTGTGGAGGGTTATGGGGGAAGTGGCTCATAAGGTGATTAATGGTCCTCATTCTTAGAACAAAGGTAGAGATGGTCATCCGCAAGGCCAAGGTGCAAATGTGGGTCCAAAGGGAAGAGAAGGCTAACAAGGGGGTGCTCCAAGGCAAAATAGATTCTATGCTCTTCAAGGGATAGAAAGGGTGGATTAGGTGCCCGATGTAATCACCATATGTTAAAGGTTTTTTATCTTGATGTGTATGCTTTGATAGACCCAAGAGACACTCTTTCTTTTATCACTTCTTTTGTTGCTACAAAGCTCTATGTGTGTCCCGAAATGTTGTTGGAACCTTATGAAGTGTCTACACCTGTTGGTAAGTCCATTGTTGCTAAAAGAGTCTATAGAAATCATCCCATGTTCATCTTTCATAAAATCTTTCCTTGTGATTTTGTTGAATTAGATATGGTGGATTTTGATGTCATTCTTGGGATGGATTGGTTACATGCATATTATGCTTCTATTGATTGTAGAACCCATAGAATTCCCTAATGAGCCTGTCCTTGAGTGGGAAAGTAGTAATGTGGTGGTCAAGGGTAGATTCATTTCTTGCCTTAAAGCCCAAAAGTTCATTCCTAAGGGTTGTATCTATCATCTTGTAAGGGTTAGGGATGTTGAGTCTAAAGTCCTTCCTATTGAGTCAGTTTAGGTTGTTAATGAGTTTTTTTGATGTCTTTCCTGCTGAGCTTCCCTGTATTCCTCCAGAAAGGAAATAGACTCTGGTATAGACCTCCTTCCCGATACTCAACCCATTTCTGTTCCTCCTTACCATATGGCCCCGACAGTAGAAGGAGCAAATGAGGGATTTGTTGGAGAAGGGTTTTATAAGGCCTAGTAAGTCACCTTTGGGTACACCAGTGTTATTTGTGAAGAAAAATGATTGTTCTCTTAGAATGTGCATTGATTATTGGCAACTTAATAGAGTCGCCATAAAGAACAAGTACCCTCCACTAAGGATTGATGACCTTTTTTATCAACTTCAAGAGGCTAGTCACTTTTCTAAGATTGATCTTTGGTCCAAGTATTACCAAGTGAAAGTAAAGTGAGGGAGTGTGATATTCCCAAGACGGCTTTCCGGAATAGGTATGGGCACTTTGAGTTAGTGGTTATGTCCTTTGGGTTAACTAGTGCATAGGCTATATTTATGGATCTCATGAATAGAGTCTTTAAACTCTACCTTGACTTGTTTGTAGTGGTTTTTATTGATGATATCCTGATTTATTCCTACAATAAGGAAGATCATGTGAATCACTTGAGGGTGGTGCTGTAAATCTTGAGGGAAGAGAGGTTGTATATTAAATATGAAAAATGTGAGTTTTCATTGAAAGATGGTTGCATATTTAGGGCATGTGGTGTCAGATGATGGCATTAAGATAGATCCTAAGAAGACAGAGCTGATTAGAATAACTCCATCAGACATTAGAAGTTTCTTAGGTTTAGCAGGTGATTTCCAGAGGTTTGTAAATGGTTTACTTATATTACTTCTCCTATGACTAAGTTGATCCTAAAGAAGGCAAAATTTGTGTGGACGGATGAATGTGAGAAGAGTTTCTAAACTTTGAAAGATAAGCTTGTCTCCGCTCCTATCTTGTCTCTACCGAAAGGGTTGGAAGGATTTATTGTATATTGTGGTGGCTCAAGGATTTGTTTGGGGTTTATTTTTATGAAAAATGGTAAGGTGATAGCATATGCCTCTAGACAACTTTAGGTGAATGACAGAAGTATCCCACCTATGTTCTTGAATTGGCAGCCGTAGTATTTGTTTTGATCATTTGGTGGCACTACTTGTATGGGGTTCATGTTGATGTGTTTATCGACCCCAAGAGTCTCCAATATGTGTTCAACCAAAAAGATCTTAACTGAGACAAATAAGGTGGTTAGAGCTCCTTAAAAACTGTGATATAAGTGTGCATTATCACCTTGGCAAAGCTAATATTGTGGCCGATGCTCGAAGTAGTGTGTCTATGGTTAGTCTAGCTTATGTTGATAATGGTGGCAAAGAAGTAGCCAGAGAAGTTCACTGGTTGGCCGGATTGTGGGTTAGGTTAGATGAAGTTGATAATGGTAGTGTAGTGGTTGTTAATGGTTCTAAGTCTTCTTGGATTGACGAGGCAAAGGAAAAACAAGATCTTGACCCCGCCTTGCTAGAGTTGAAGGCTTGGTGAGAGATGGTAATGTGGAGGTTTTCTCCTTGAGATGGTTCCCTTAGGTACCAAGGTAGATTGTGTGTGCTCAATGTTGATGACTTGAGAAAGATGATTTTAGTTGAGGCTCATTATTCTTCCTATTCCATTCACCCCAGTTCTACAAAAATGTATAGAGATTTGAGAGAGGTATATTGGTGAGGATGTATGAAGAGAGATATTGCCAAGTTCATATCCGGTTGTCATAATTGCCAATAAGTGAAAGCCAAACATCAAAGGTCGAGTGGCCGACCCCAGGATACACAAAATCCTCTGTGGAAGTGGGAAGAGATCAACATGGATTTTGTGGTTGGGTTGCCTAAGACTAGGAAACATTTTGATTCTATTTGGGTTGTTGTGGATAGAATAACAAATTCGACTCACTTCGAACCGGTCAAAACTACTTATGCTGCCAAAGATTATGCCAAATTTTATATACATAAGTTAGTTAGATTGCATGGGGTACCTTTGTCTATCATTTCGGATCGTGGTGGTCAATTCACTTTGCGTTTTTGGAGGTCTTTTCAAGGAGGACTTGGTACCAAGGTTAAGCTTAGCACGACCTTTCATCCTCAAAAGGATATGCAAGCCGAGAGGACCATCCAAACCCTTGAGGATATGCTTAGAGCTTGTGTATTAGAGTATAAGGGTAGTTGAGATGAACATCTTCCACTCATTCAATCTACTTGCAACAATAGCTACCACTTAAGCATTGGTATGGCTCCTTTTAAAGCACTTTTTGGTAGGCGTTGTAGGCCCCTGGTTGGGTGTTTGAAGTGGGGAGAAATGGCTTTGTTAGGTCCATATTTGGTCCTGGAAGCCTTGGAGAAGGTGAGGTTGATAATGGATCGGAGAGATTCAAAGCAACCCAAAGTAGACAAAAGTCCTATTCTGATGTGAGGATGAGAGATATTGAGTTTAAGGTTAGTGAATAGGTTTACTTGAAAGTCTCACCCACGAAGTGTGTGGTCCATTTTGGCAAGAAAGGTAAATTGAGCCTAAGGTTTGTAAGGCCTTATAGAAGTGTGAGAAGCGTTGGTAAGGTTGCTTATGAATTAGAGTTGCCTATGGAAATGAATATGGTTCATCTGGTCTTCCATGTATACACGTTGAGAAAGTGTGTTGGTGACCCAAGTGCTATAGTGCCCTTGGATATGGTGAGTCTTGTAGAAGATAATTTGACTTATGAGTAGGTTCTGGTGGAAATTTTGGATAGACAAGTGAAGAGGTCGAGAAACAAAGATGTAGCTTCCATCAAGCTCCTTTGGAGGAACCAACAAGTTGAGAATGCCACATGGGAAGCCGAGGTAGACATGAGAAAATGCCATTCATATCTCTTCTATTCCACTCAGGCTGATACTAATCAAAGTCCCCTATATGCTTTCAAGTCTTAAGTTTCGACCCTTGTGTCATTGTGCATGCATTCATGTTTATGTTGACAAGTTTATAGTGATTTTTGACACTCATGTTGAGGCTTTTGAAATTGATGTTTAAATACATCTTCATGATTATTTTTGTTATACACGGTTCTTTGATATTCGAAGACGAATGTTCCCAAGGAGGAGATATTTTACATGCCCTGAAAATGTGCTTTAGAAATGTCCATAATCGTAATATTTATATATCTCAAAATCCGTGCATGATATCAAAAATTTGACTTTATATTCTTGATCAAGGAGAAAAATTGAGTGGGAAATAGGTATAACCCCGATTTTAGAGGTTCCATAGCAAAATATAATTTTCATAAAATTTTCTTATCTACAGTGCATTTGCGACCAGGACACAACGCGGACTGGATGCGGAGCAGTACAACTTTTGCCTTTACGTTGGGTCCTTATAGCAAACCAGACGCAGACTAGTTTGATTTTTCCTTGATTTTCTGTTTCAGCCCAAGAGTATTGGGGTCATAGCCCCATGTCCACTTATGCGTGAAAATACCTATACTTAGCCATTTTTCAACTCTATATCACTCAAGACCCTCTTAAAACCCTCTCCAACACTTAACCAAATATCTCATTCAAATTTTAAAGATTTCAAGCCTAACTTTGAAACTCAAGGATTCTCTTCAAGTTCCAAGTTCTCTTCAAGCTCAACTCTAGAAAATCCAAGTTTGAGGTATGTGGGTTTCATCCATTGGGTCCTTTCTCCCATGGAGCCCGATCTTCTTTTTTATGAAAACTGCATGTTTTCAAGTTGTATCTTCTATAGATATCTCTTATTATGGATTTTGATTATAAATTATGTTGGAGTTTTATGAAATGTTAATTGAATGTGCATGTTTAACTATTCCAAGCTTATACTATGAATTGGTTTTGTCTATTGAGACTATGCATGTTTTGAGCTATAAAACTATGACCTATTATGAGATTCGATGATGGATTTCAAGGTATCGTACATGAGTGTTTTATTATATGTTGGTGGGTTGATTTACATTGAGTTTTCTCATATTATGTCACTGTTGAATGGCATGATTTTGAACAAGCATTATGAACCTGCCAAGTGTTTTATAAAATGTCTTGACAAGGATTCTCAAGTTTTTGGTGATCTATTGCATGGATTATAAGTCAAGTGACTTTATGATGATTAAGGGCTTGTATGTATGCATTAAATTCATGAAAAGTATCTATGGTGTTGCAAGTAGGCCACACCTTGTTGGGGGGAGACATGCCCAATCACCTTGTTAAGTGGGTGACATGTCTCAATCACCTTATTAGGGGGTGACATGCCCAATCACCACGTTGAGGGGTGAATACCTCGACCACCTTGTTGGGGGGTGACACATCCAATCACCATGTTGAGAGATGGATACCTCGACCACATTATTTGGGGATGACATGCCCAATCACCACATTGAGTGGTGGGTACCTCGATCACCTCATAGGAGTGACATGCCTTGGATTCCAAGTAGTAGTTTGCTTGGTCTATGATGATTATGAGCTTTTTCTACACACGTATTATGTTCTATACAAGTTATATAATTTACAAGCATGTTTTACTTCAAGCATTGATCATGTATGCCATATTGATGTTATATTTATCCATTACTTAGTTCACTCAAATGTACTAATGTATACCCTATGCCTACATAATATTACCATGTAGGAGCTGGAGTACCTCTCAATCATCCTACATATGGCAAATTCTGGCATTTCGAAGACAAGCTTAGGTGAGTCCTCAAGTCGGGGACACTAGCTATGCTACTCCTACTATTTGATATTTCTTTATTTTGAACATTTGATATTATGAGGGTGAGCTCGAAAAGTGTCTTGGCCCCGCTCTATCTATGTTAGAGGTGTTGTTGGAACATTTGATGTACTTATGCTATGAGCTTGACTCTTGAATGTTTTATAATTATCAAAGACTTCCCTTAGTCTCGTTTCCCTTATTTATATCTCTTGTGTTGTTTAGTTTGCTTCTGCGACCAAGGATGTGTGAATAATATGCTAAGAGGCTTTTTTGGATATCCTTCGGGTAGGGTCGTGTCACATCTAGGCCCTAGGCTTGGTTCATGACAGAAGTGGATTAGGATCAAAAGGAACCTGTGGATTAGGATCAAAGGAACATCTAGTACTTAGTCGAGTTCAAAACTTTCTTATAAATTAAGTTTCTAGTGTTAGATTATACAAGGGTCAACTTTACATGATCATAACTCTTGTCACACAAAGAATTAGTTATCCCATGACCTACCAAATGAAAGCTCTTTGAATTAGTTTTCCAACACAACTAATTTCATCTCATTTGGAGTTCGGGGTCAAAAGTTATGACTGTTTACTAATGACTCCTAGAGCAGAATTGGATCTACGAAACCTAATATGGACCGTGGAAAATTACGACCCATCTACTAACTCATGGAGAAAATTCCTGAAAATTTATTTTTTGGTCCTAGACTTTACAGACCAATCTACGGGTTGTAGAAACTTCTAAGAGTCATAGATTGGGCTTGTGAAAATGATCCAAAGACCTCAAAATTTGTCCAAAAGTTTATGAAAGGGTACCTATGGGCCATGGAAGTTTCTACGGGTTATATGTGGGCCCGCAGATGTCTTTTCGCATCTTTATAAGAAAGATTTTTTAATCTTTTCCCCCTCTTTCAAAGCTTAAACCTAACGTTTTTACACACCTAAATAAAGCCCTAAACATGTTAGTTCAAATTTTTTTACACTAAAACGCTCTCCTAAACTTAGTCAATGTGTTCAAAGCAGAAAAAGGCTTGGGTTTAAAGCAAAAACTTAAGAATTCTTCCAAGCTGTTTCAAGATTCAAAACTTCCAGGTATGTAAGGCTAACCAAATCATGGATTATGTTCCTCCATGTGTCCCATAACCCGAATTGATGGAGTTGTGAGTAAATTGATTATCCCATGAATGTTCCATGAAGTTTGTTTTTTTCATAAATTCTAATGTATTTCTACACAATCTTGCATGAATTACTGTTTTAATGAATTAAATGCTTAAACTAGATGATTTTGCCTTACTAAATGAACCCTAACATGAATTCTTATTATTTTTGTATATTTTACTTAAATGAGCATGCATGCATATATTTTACTTGCATATTTTAATTAAATGAGTATGTATGAGTCCCTAAATGCTTTAACTCTACTATTGTTTCTTTGAATGCTATAAGTTAGAAGATGCATGATAGAGTCTTTATGAGTCAAGAACTGAACTTTAAAAGAATGTAACCAAAGAGTTGATAGTTGATATGAAGAATTGAGTTGGCAAATGTCCAACGAGACTAGATGAATGAGTTAACCGTAGGGTTGATGTCTTATGAGCATATTGAATGTCTAATGAGATTAGATGAATGAGTTAACCATAGGGTTGATGTCTTATGAGCATATTGAGTCTTGGGAGGAGTATTGGGCACCCAATTGCGTAAAAGTAAGTTCAAATAAAACTCAATAAATATGTAGCCGACATCGGAGAGGATTGAACCACAAAAATGGATGTTTCCTATTGTCCCTAAAAGAGGACTTGATGTTACAAATTTTCACTAATGGGATGTCCTATACCCTAGCAAGGTATTAGATAGATATAGCAATGGCATCACTTCTTTGTATCATCACCAGCCCATAGGTGATGGTTGTCGGTTAGAGAAAGTCCCAAATAGGCTTTGATAGAATCTGAGTGGATGGAAAACAGATAATAGACGAGTAGTCATTGTCCCAATTGCATTCTTCCTTTAGACTCTTGACATGATTGAGTTTCCTACTTTGTGGGTTGAGCTATTTGAGTTGATGTTATTCTTCCTTTACATGTTTTTTTCTGCCATTTTACATACTTGTACATTCCACGTATAGACGCCCATTTGGGCCTGCATCTTTTTATGATGTAGAGACAGATACTAGCAGTCATCAACAGGTGCCCTGTTAAGAACCTATTTGTACTTAGCTAATTAGTGAGTCCTCCACTACTTTTAGAGTTTATCATGTTTTTCCATCTAGCTTTGAGTTTAGACTTTTTATTTTATTTTGAGGTCGCCAAGGATCTTTAATTGGCACCACTTAGTCAGGTACTTTAGAGGCTTTGAAAACTAGATTGTTGATGTGTGATTGGATATTATTGACTAGTTTCTTTTACACTAGTCTTACTTAGTTGATGAATAGCATGTTTGGCCTTTGATTTTTTATTTATCATTTCTCTTCATTTAAGTATTCTATTTCATTGATGTCTTCGACTACTAGAATGTGATTGAACAAATGTGATGAGGCCAAGTAGTTCACTAGGGGCTAGCAATAATATCTGATGTTGGCCATGCCAAAGATACCCTCCCGAGGTGTGACAAACTTGGTATTAGAGCACAGAGTTTAAGTGTCCTAGGGAGTCTATAAAGCAGTACCTAGTAGAGTCTTATTTATAGGTATGTTGTAACCACACTTTATAAGCAAGAGACTATAGTACATTAGGAATTGTTACACTTTCTCATATTCTGAGTTCGTGCAATAGAGTTTAATTATATTAAATTATCTATCTAATCCATGCATTACACACTTGCAGATCATGCCTCCTAAGCATACCGCTGCCCAAAGAGATGTTTTAGCTCACAACACTTAGAATCCCCTACCAGAGGTGTCTCTTCAGATAGAGACAAGAGGCTAGATTCAACATGCTGGAGTCACTAGAACTCCTTAGGCACCTATTACTTTGCCTACTCCTACTAAAGAGGCTGATTTCATAGGGATAATCACTATGCTCACCTAAGCGGTACCCGTCTAGAGTGGAAGTTGGATTTCACAGACTCCTAACACTAACTCCTAAGAGTCAACCGTTGTGACGAGACTTAGAGATTTTTTAAGGATGAAGCCACCAGTTTTTACAGGGTCTAAGGTTGGGGAAGACCCCCAGAATTTTATTGATGAGATGTGGAAGGTATTGAAAGCAATGCATAGGATAGAGATCGAGGGAGTTGAACTTACTTCCTATAACCTCAAGGATGTATCAAATGTCTGGTACAATCAATGGGAAGAAGTCGAGGTGAGGATGTTAGGCCTGCCATATGGGACGACTTTGAGAGTTCCTTTGTTGATCACTTCTTTCCACGAGAGTTGTAGGAAGCAAAGTTTTGAGGAGTTTGTTAACTTGAAGCAGGAAAGAATAACTATCAAAGAATATAGCCTAAAATTCATACAACTATCCAAATATGCTCCAGAGATGGTCCTAAATATAAGGCCTAAAATGAGAAAGTTCATATCTGGCTTGGGCAAGCATGTGAAAAAGGAGTGCAAAGCAACATTACTGATTCCACACATGGATATCTCTAGACT
Source organism: Solanum ossicruentum (assembly GCA_025774065.1). Lineage (NCBI taxonomy): Eukaryota > Viridiplantae > Streptophyta > Magnoliopsida > Solanales > Solanaceae > Solanum > Solanum ossicruentum. The sequence goes on from JAOTQR010084596.1 coordinate 26,664, forward strand.
TATGGTCTATGCACAATAACTTGAGGAGGATAAGAACAGGGGTAGAGAGGAGCGCTTGAGCAAGAAGGCTAAGTCAGCAGGGCATGAGCCTAGCCAGTATAAACAAAGTAGAGGGGATGGGTCCTACTTTAAAAGAGGTCTTCGAATTATGCACCATCCTCAGAAGAGGCGAGATGCCATTAGTAGAATCTCATTATACTATCACTACATCACACTGTAGAAAATAGGAATCACCCACTAGTAGAGGTTGATTTATGGACCAATCGATAGTAGAGGTTGCTCAATAGCAAAGCTTTTGTGGATCCCCTTAGGCATCTTAAGAGGTCGCTTTGGCAAGTGACTTCCCACTTTACTCCACTTTAGAAAAACATCAGGACTTTATGGCTTAGCTCACATGGTTTATATCAGTTACATGTTGCTCTCACACATGTTCAAGTTCTCCTTATGGTTCTAAGTTGTCCCTCTTATAATGATTAAACGGTTTCTTTAAGTTATGTCCAAAGGTGATTTAAAGTTTCTATGTTTCATTATTTCACAAGTACAAATGATATTTCCCCTAAAGGTACATGATGATGTCTACAAGTGTACAAGATGGTCTCCATTATGATTACCAATGTTCCTTGCTTAATAAAATAGTCTTTTATGTAAAGTGATACATTGTTCACCCAAGAATATTAATACTTTAATAATGTATGACATCATGTATTTCTCATTAATTTAAGTTTATATAACCTATCATATATTTAAGTGTAAATACTTTATTTCTCATGGGAATTATTCCATATTCTATGGTGATAGAAAAATGTCAAAATGATCGCCCATATGTATATTCCAAGTTTATCTAATTTGCTTATTCTCGATTAAATTCATCTATGCATCCTACTATGTTCTGTCTAAAGTTATCCCTTGTGTTTAAATAATATTAGCTTGATTATGGCTTACTAATGCCTTTGCTAATGTATCATTTTATTAAAAGACTTAGCATGAATCATTTCATTAATTATTTCTATTCATGCATTGCATACCTATATACCAGTACATTCCAAGTACTGATGCATACTTTATGCCTGCATGATTTAACCATGTTGGGACTGACGCTTATCGATATCCTCCACGTGGATAGCTTTGGATCATCGAAAGAAGAGAGTTGTTGAGTCCACTAATTCAGGGACAATATCCGATTTCGATCTTACTTATGCTAATACTTTATTCACTTTACTTTCTAGTTTGAGGGTGAGTCTTCTACATGTCTTGGCCCCAATCCTATTCATGCTTAGAGGTGTTGTTGGATACTATGCTATGTACCTATAATTTGATGTTGAGATTTTATGGAGACATATGATGTTCGTGCTCCAATAACAAAGTGGTCGCAGTCAGTAATAAACCTAACTGAAGGTTAGGGTCGAATCCACAGGGAATATGGTGCTTGCCTGAGTTGATCCATTAACAATCATTTCAACTATTAATCACTATATTCTCTAAAATATGGGGGTTTGAGATTCAAAATGAAGAACAAAAATAAACACTGTGCTAAGTATGCAAGAAGAAACTCAAATTGAGGGACAACTTGGGAATTGTGTTCCCCATGATTCATTGACTCAATTACCCTAGATAACATAACTCTAATTGGGAGTTCGCATGAAGAATGGTAACTTCAGTTCTACCAGCCCTCTTGTGAAGATGAAGGTCAAATTTTACCATGGCGTTTGGTCGGAAACCATGGTGTGCCAACTAACCATTACCCATTGTCCCAGTCAACCACCCCTTGGTCACATTTGGTTGATTAAACAAGAATACATCAATCGAATCCTATCATTTACTTTCCTTGTCCTATATGTCACTACCTTGGTCGGAATCATAATAGTAGGCAGGGTTTGGTGTTGGCCACCACCAAACAACAAGCAAGGCGAAGGAAAATAAATAGTACATGCAAAACCCCAATCAAAGAAATGCACAAAGTCTAGGTTATTTCAAGTCAACCACTCATGGTTCCCACAACCCCAAGTTGTGGGTGCTTAGCTACTCATTTCTAAGGAAAAATCAACAACAATGAATGTAAGGGACATGGTTGAGAGTTTACCCAAAACAATGAATAACAAAACACCTTCAAGTTGGAAATCACAAGCTTTGATTAATAGAAGATGAGTACAATATGATTTTCCAAACCCCCAAAGTGGGTCTTCATATTGAAAATTAAAATCTACACTAAACCCTAGAAATATTCTATAGAGAATATTCAAAGAGTTGAATCCAAGATTCAAAATTTGAAGTCTCCTTTCTAAAACCCGATCATTAAACATTTATACTATTTATTAAGTCACCCAAAAAAATATATGAAAAGACAGCTGGCAGTAGGTATGTTGCGCAGGTATGACTCATAGGGTGGCCTAGGAGTCATAATTGGGGTCTCTTAGACAACACTTGACATTTTGGACTTGATTGCTATGACCCACTATTACAAGTCATTACTTCAGCAATGACTCATATGCTCTTCTCGTAGTCTAGGCCTTCAGTTATTGGTCCAAACTTTTGGCTCACTGTTCCTTGCTACGAACCCTACTTATACGAGTCGTAATGAGACCTATGACTCGTAGGCTAGTCTCATATGGCTAACCTTCACTTTGCAGATTCTTAATTTTGCTCACTGTTTCATGCTACGAGGGCACCTTATGACTCATAGCTTGGGCTAGGACTTGTAGGGTGACTCGTATGTCCTGTACTTTAGCAAAATCTGCAATTTTCTCCCAAAATTATGTCGACCTATATTTTCTACACAACTAACACAAAAATACATAAAAAGCGTGAAAAAAGTCACATTAAGAAGAACATGTAAAATCTCGTGTTTTAGGCATCAAATGTGTTTCATTATGATAGCACATCAACATATCCCTTAGATCCTATCCTTTGTATGATGTTATTTGATGTTATTGATTATGGTGGAAAGTGATGAAAGTCCCAAGTCCCTAAATACTCCCATAGCGTGAGTCATACTTACCTGCCCCTTAGACTTAATTGCTATATGATTCATGTTTATCCTCTTCCCTATAAGATCCCCATAGCGTGAGTCCAAAGCCCGACTTCCTTTAAAAATTATTTACTATGTGCTTATTTATCTTTTATTATTTCGACAAAACCAAGGATGTACAAATGATATGCTCAAAGGCTTATTTGGGTTGCATTCGGGCTTCCCATTCGCCGTGTCACATCTAGACCCTAGGCTTAGGTCATGACAATCTTGGTATCAGAGTACTAGGTTTATAAATGGTTCTCAGACATCTAAGGTTATTACTCTCCCTAACAACACCCTCTTTTCCATTTCTAGAAGATGTCACCGAGAAGAGCACGTATGCCAATTGGTGGTGCCAAAGGTCAAGCCCCTCCTGTACAACAAAAGGAGAATGTTTCTCATGTGGAGTTTAGGGCCGCGTTAACTATGATGGCACAAGTATTAGCCAGTCAAGTCAATCAAAGTGCTAATGTTCTGAATGCTTCCACCCCGGCTTCAAGTGTAAGGGATTTTCCTAAGATGAATCCTCCTGAGTTTTATGGTTCAAAGGTGGAGGATGTTGCTCAAGAGTTTGTGGACGAGGTACATAAGGTGTTGGTTGTTATGGGTTTGACTTCGAAGGAAAAGGAAGAGTTACTAGCCTTCAACTGAAAGGGGTTGCTCAAATATGGCATACTCAATGGAAGAATGAGGGGAGTGAAGATTTGGGTTCCATTTCTTGGGGAGAGTTCAAGCATATATTTCTAGATCGTTTCTTTCCCTTAGAGTTGAGGGAAGCTAAGATGCAAGAATTTATAAACCTTAAGAAAGGGAATATGAGTGTGAGGGAGTATTCGCTTAAGTTCACCCCAAATATCCAAGTATGTCCCATCATTGGTTGCCGACCCCCGAGCATGAATGAGCAAATTTATGTCGAGATTATCTGACTTACTTGTCCAGGAGTGTCGAACTGCTATTCTAGTAAAGGAGATAGGTATTTCAAGGCTCATGATGTATGTGAAGCATATCGAATATGAGAAGATAAGAAGAAAGTAAGAGAGTCAAAGAGAGCTCATTTTGATGAGTGGGATCGTCATTTACCAAGATGTCGGAGGATAGGAGAGCTCGTTTTGATGAGGGTGGATTGTCATTTACTAAGATGCCAGAGGCTAGGAGTAAGAAGGAAAGAAACCCATATCCTACTTGTGACAAGTGCGGTAAGATGCACCTTGGAGTGTGTTTTGTGGGTCAAGAAGGTTGGTTTGAGTGTGGTGAGTTAGGGCATAAGAGAAGGGGTTGCCCGATGGTTGCTAGGAAGGAAAGAGAGAGAGTTTGTAATACTATGCCTGGTATGTATGGTTTCCTTGAATATTGTGATGGCTATTAAGAATTGGTTTCATAAGTGGTGGTGCTATGATTGATGTATTAGTCAATGGTTGTGTTGGCATATTAGTAACTATGGTAGTTCATGATCATTCCCATGTATCATTTGGCTAGCATTCACATGTTACTTGTTATGCATGCTCATGACGTAAGTTGATAGAAGTTTCATGTGCAAATATGAAAATGTAATACTCATGGTTTTAAAATGATTTCCATGATAGAGACTTGGAAAGTTGCATGAAAACAATGTTTAATTTGCATTATTATTTTAGTAAGGAGTTGATGTATATTCCATTCTAGTCATTCTATCTCTATCCATATTCGCAGACAAATGTTCAAAAAGGGGGATTTGGAAACACCCTTCAACATAGCTCGGAAAGACCATATAATGCATCTTTTTAATATCTCAAAATCCATACAGAATTTCACAAATCTGACTTCATATTCATGTTCAGAGGTTAAAATTGTGTGGACAAACGGTTACCTACAAAGTATATTTTACAATGCCAAAAAAGTTTCTTTTTTTTTTGTGAAATTTCACAGACTAATGACTGTCTGCGTCGCGGCTGCGACACGGACTAGATGCGCCTTAGGTAAAAAATTTCCCCTTCCGCTCAAGGATAATTGGGTAATTATCCAATGTCTATATACACGTGAAACCTTCATCCTTAGCCATTTTTCAACTCCAAAACTCATCGAAAACCTCTCAAATTCCTCTGTAATCTTCACCAAATCCTCCATCAATTCTCAAGATTTTCAAGAAGTTTTGTTAGAATTCAAGAAAACCAATTTAAGACCCAAGTCCTCCTTAAGTTTTTCTTCAGGAAACCCCAAGTATAAGGTATGTGGGTGTTCATCCATGGGTCCTTTCACCCATGGAGCCCCAAAACTATTTTTATTAAATTTCATGATTCTAATAACTAATTCTTTATGGGTATTTTTTATTATCACTTCCTTACATGAAACGTGTTGAAAATTTGTTGATTCTTGATTTATTGGTGCATGGGCTCCTACTAGTGATTGAGATTATGATATGTTTATTACATTAAAGCTTCGTAAGTTGTGGCATCTTGAAAGACTCTAAAATATTATGAATTTTTGTATGGTTCTCATGACACCCAAATTGGAGTTTTTCAAGTATGTCGTTCGGTTATTTGAATGATTTCTTAAATGACTTTATCTTACCCCTCTCATGTTCCTTATTCTTCAATATGATTTTAAGCTTAATACATATACTCAACATGTTTTGACTAAGTTATGTGGCAAATCTCTTATCTGATGAAGTCTTATTGCAGGATATGTGATTTATGGATGTTGTTGATGTTAAAGGGAAATTAAGCATGCTATAAGTTCATCAGAATCTTATGAATGTTATGAATGATATAAAACCCTTTATTTGATATTATGATGTGATGGTTTGATGAGCTAGTTTATGATATTTAAAGCTATAAAAGTTGTAATACCATGAAATACTATGGAGTTGAGGATTGTATGAGATGGATTTTATGTTTCCATGTCTATGGTTTAAAAGATGATATGTATGACTGAGATGGGTTGTTCTAGAGATGATATAAATTGATGAAATGCATTACTTCCATGCATAGTCATCTTGAGTCACATGATTTAAAATTACATGCATTAGCCCACCCAATTATCAAGTTGAGTTTGCAAATTGTGAATGATTCTTATTGGTGAGGGTTTAATGATGAAGTTTCTTATGAATAATAAAAAGGGTTCTATATGTATGCTAGTTTATGAATGTTATGGAGGATGAAGCATATCAAGTATTATGTGAAAATCGTTGAAATGTTATGAAAGTTATGTGTTATTATAAAGCCCTCCTATGATGTTATATTATATGTCAGGGTTACCCTCAAGTTTGTATATCCAATGGGACTAGTCTTATGAAATTCAGTATGAATAAATAAAAGAAATGTGAATCCCCACCTAATTATGATCATGAGACTATGATGACCTGTTAGTAGAGGGATATGAAATGATGACCAATTAGTGGAGGAATATGATGATGATGCTAGTCTATAGTTGAGGATTAGCCAAGATTATGATGTTAGACGATAGTAGATGCTTAGCCAAGATATAGGATCTATCCTTGATGATGAGTAATGTTCAAAATATTTATGGGACAGGTTAGTAGAATTTCCCTCCATTGTTTCACAAGGCTTATGAGATGAGTTAGTGGAATACCTCTCCATTAATGAATTTTGTGATTCCTCCCTATAATTATTCCGTGAGAGTTTACTTAGAACCGAGTGGACCTTGGGATGGATGTGGAAGCTCCCTGTTAGAAGAGTCAAAAGACTGTTAGTAGAATCCCATTGTCCCATAACTACGTGCCACCGTAGGAAATAGGAATCACCCACTAGTAGAGGTTGATTTCCTGATCAACCAATAGTAGAGGTTGCTCAATAGTAAAACTTTTGTGGATCCACTTAGGCATCATAGGAGGTTGTCTTGGCAAGTAACTCCCCCCTTTTCTCTGGTGTAGGGAAACAATCGAGACTCCATGGCTTAGCTCATATGGTTTATGTCGATTAAACTCTCACACATGTTCAAGTTCTCCTTATGGTTCTAAGTTGTCCCTCTTATGATGATTAAACGGTTCCTTTATGTTATGTCCAAAGGTGATTCAAAGTTCCTATTATTCATTGTTTCACAAGTTCAAATGGTATTTCCCTTAAAGGTACATGATGATGTCTACAAATGTGTAACATGGTCTTCAGTATGATGACCAATATTCTTTGCATAATAAAATAGTCTTTTATGTAAAGTGATGTATTGTTCACCCAATAATATTAATACTTAAATTATGTATGACATCGTGTATTTCTCATTAATTAAAGTTTATGTGCCCTATCATGCATTCAATTAAGGGTAAGTTCTTTATTTCTCATGGGCATTATTGCATGTTCTATGATGAGAGTAAGATGTCTAAATGATCACCCATATGTATATTGCAAGTTTACATAAAAAAAAATTTCTCGACTATGTTCATCTATGCATCCTACTATGTTATGTCTAAAGTTGCCCCTTATGATTAAATAATATTAGCTTGATTACGGCTTACTAATGCCTTTGTTAATGTATCATTTTTATCACAAGACTTAGCATGAATCATTTCAATATTTATTTCCATTCATGCATTGCATACCTACATACCAGTACATTCCAAGTACTGACTCATACTTTATGCCTGAATAATTTAACCATGTAGGGAGCAATGCTCATCGATATCCTCCACGTGGCTAGCTTTGGATCATTGAAAAAAGAGAGTTGCTGAGTTCTCTAGTTCGGGGACAATATTTGATTTCTATGTTACTTATGTTGAGACTTTATTCCACTTTACTTTTAGTTTGAGAGAGAGCCTTGAACATGTCTTGGTCCCCGTCCTATTCATGCTTAGAGATGTTGTTGGATACTACGCTATGTACCTATTTTTGATGTTTAGATTTTATGGAAACTTATCTCCTAGACTCTATCCCTTATGTGATGCTATTTGATGTTATTGATTATGGTGGAAAGTAATGAAAGTCCCATGTCCCTAAATACCCCCAAAGCGTGAGTCATAGTTACCTGCCCCTTAGACTTATTTGCTATGTGATTCAGGTTTATCCTCTTTTCTATAAGATATCCATAGTGTGAGACCAAAGTCCCACTTCCCTTAAAAATTATTTTCTATGTGCTTATTTAGCTTTTATTGTTTCCGGAAAACCAAGTATGTGCCAACGATATACTAAGAGACTTGTTTGGGTTGCCTTCAGGCATCCCATTCACTGTGTCACTTCTAAACTCTAGGCTTGGGTTGTGATAGCAGTGCTCGGTCAACAATATCTGCATTCATGCCTGGCCCTACAGTCGTGACCAACGGGACTCGGATCACAGGGAGCATCACCCGGGACTCGAACTCTCGAACGTGACCATCGAGGCTCATAACGATGGGCATCTTTATCTGGGACTCGAGATACCAAATAGTCACTCACTCAATTAGTACATCCAGATTCGGAACTCCAACATCATATCGTGCCCTTACATGGTTAGATTATGTAGGCAAAAGTATGCATTAGTATATTCGAACATACTAATTATGCGGGCATGCAATGCATATGGAAATATTAAACCTGCATTAAATACTAAATAGCAAGGGCACATAATATAGGAAGAAACACATATCCAAAGAAGAGTACATAAGAATATGCCATGAAATCCATAATGCATGAAATGCACAAAGCTTATATAAAGAGGGGATGAGACCTCAACCTACATAAGACCAAGCGAGTTATCACTTGGAATTCTAATGTTATCCCCACACCAAAAAAGAGGTGGTTTACTTGCCAAAGGTAAACCATACTTCTTCTTACTGCCCTCATATTTCGAAGAAGTAACCTACCTTACGGGCCTCCCATTTCGGATTGAATTTTTATAACATTTTTAATGGGTTATGCCTTAACTAACGGGATGAGCCTCAAACATCAATATCTTGTAACCGCACCATACGGGCCTCCCATTTCAGTGAGGGTTACCATTTAATATACCTGCTGGCACATAGTTCAAGAGAAACGAAAAGGATCCTTGGGGATAGCCCTGATGCCTCCAACCTCATCGGTGCTAATTCATCATCCCACTAGAATATATATACATATACATGCTTTCAAAAGATGTGCAAGTCATTTCAAATCATTTCATTGCATCCTTGGGCTTAAAATCCAAACATATTCATAATCATCCATACTTGGGCTCAAAAGCCAAATCATAATTCAAATCATACTTTTCATGCATAGGAATAGCTCATTCACAATTCTCAATGAGGTGTAAACACCCAGTATGTTCAAGGAGTCAATATCATAGAAATTTATGAGATCACATTCTTGTCATAACCATAATCTTATCAAAATCATATACATAAACATAATTGGATTTTTCCCACTTCATAATTTTCATAAAATCCAATACTCATGAATGATATGAGATTAACATGGGCAATATAGATTCAATGTAAAATCAATAATATAATATAAAATTCAAGTAAAAAATCCATAAGTGAAATCCACATTCAAATCATAATATTGATTACCCATGCTTAGATCAAACTGTAAAGGGACAATGCATATTCGAATTTTCATATACTCATGTAATTCAACATTTTAGGGCTTAAATCAAGTTAAAATCAACAATAAAGCACAATCTATATTTCAATTGAATTTAATAAATAATAATCTTCAAAATCCATAATTAAAGTAAGCTTAAATTCCATAAATCAAGAGTAAAAAACAAAGAGTTTGGGTCTTCTCGGTTGAAAGGGACCAAGAATCAATCCCACATACCTTAGTTAACCAAGAAGAAATAGGAAGAAATTTGATGAAGAAAAAAAACCCTTTCTATAAGCTTCAAGACAATCCTTCAATGTTCACCTCAGGGAGTTCTTAAGAGAGAGATTGAGTATGATTCTAAGTATGAGAATAAATTTGAATGTGAGAAGAATATTTTAGGTCATTTAAATGTCTTAAGATAGCATAGGAAGTCACAAAAGCCCCTTAGGAGTAGCCATAATTAAAAATTTTAAAAAAAACCATTAATGAAGCAGAATAAAATTTGTGACCAAGGGTCCCGTGAGAAGGTCTAACAGTCTGTACAAGGTCATACAGAGCGTGAACCCTCCCATTGTTAGACCCCGCAATTATTTAATTAAGGATAACTATGTAATTGGAAAATTTTGTTATGAACATCGGGAAATTTTAACTTAAGTATATTTCCGATATTTGGTTAGAGCATTAAGTGAGTATGGTGGGTATAGTCAATTTGGAGTCGGAAGTCCTCAATTGGATTAAAATAG